>BQNB010072024.1:0-32565 GCA_026074375.1 Tanacetum coccineum
TCCTTAATACAATCCATCATTAGAGGAAATCCTTAACGGAAAGTCGGGGTTTATCGAGAACAAGTCGGTTGCAAAACTTTTCCACGCGGTATGTATGACATTTATTTGGCATGTTTGGAATTGGAGAAACAAAATTCTTCATGCACCTTCGGATCCTGAGGCAGATGCCATTCGTCATGAGGATATTTTCCCTTCGGCGGGCCTATAATCGTTCTTCTAAGAAACTCTTCTCTTGGGATAATTGGATCCAAAATCTCGGTGAATTGGCTTCATGATTGCTTTCTCTAGTTTTTTTATTCTTGTTTTTCGTTTTAGTGTTTCTCTTTTCGGTGATCTATCTTAGAGCCTGATGTTTGTTGTTGTTTGGCTTTGCCCAAATGGCTTTATAAAATCTTTGTTTTTCCAAAAAAATCCGAAATCAAATAAGCTCATAACCTCACATATGAGCCGAAACAAACAACCCCTTAATCTTACATCAAATTTATACGGAGTAGTTTTTTTTATTGTTTGTTTACGCTTACAAGTTTATATGTTTAATAAATTGCTTGTTTTTGAGGTCAAACACTATTCTATAAATTTTGTTTTAAAGAAAATAATACAGGGGTTTTCCATTCAAAGCACCAAAGGATCGAGTTTCCGGCTTGTCACGATTGAAAAGTAATTACGTATTAAAAACTTCCGATACTCGGCAATACTATGGATTATGAAGTTTTAAATATATTGCCGGTTGATGGTGAAACAAATTAATATATCTTTTGTTACATAAAATTTTCATGTGTTTGTTTGTAGACACGAATTTTTTTCTAATATTTGTTCTTTTAACACTAGGTTATTAACAACGTCCCTAAACTAAAAATATTGGCATGCAGACCTGACCTAAGTTATCTGATATTGAAGGATAGTATTTGGTTTGGCGTGTGACCCAAACGTGTATGTAGGTTTTGATAGCCTACAACCTCGATACTAGAACGGATAACCTCGATGTCGAATAAAGAACACACCCCTAGCAGATTATATGGATCGACAGAAAAGAAAGAAAAAGAGCACAAGATAATAAACCATAATCGAATGATTAGTATTGAAAGAATGATGTGACAAGATCCCTCCCCTCTCACCTCCTTTTATAGAGATGAGGGGGGGAGAACAAACCCTAAAACACATGGGCTGGACTTGGGACACAAGTTAACCCACGAAAACTTAACACTTGACTACCCTGAACTTTTGCTAAAGTAAAGAGTAAACATAACAATTTCCACCTTAGGCTTTATATTAGCCTACACCAATATTCAGCAACTCCAAGCAATGTTGTAATTTGAGTCCAAGTACCACCTTCGTCAAGGCATCCGCAACATTGTGTTCAGTACCCACCTTTAGAACTTTAACCGTCTTTGCTTCCAAGACTTCTCTGATAAAGTGATAACGCACGTTGATGTGCTTAGTCCTTTCATGAAAAACATGATTCCACGATAAGTGAATCGCGCCCTGATTATCACAATTAACTGCCACAGCGTACTCTACGCCTAACTCTTCCAAGAGTCCCCTTTGCCAAATAGCTTCATTCACAGCCTCCGCAAGGGCCATATACTCCACCTCTGTAGTTGAAAGAGCCACCACGTGTTGTAGCGTTGCCTTCCAGCTTACAACACATCCTTGTACTAAAAATGCGTAACAAGTGATAGACATACCTTTATCTGGATCCTTAACGTAGTCTGAATCAACAAAACCTATTGCGTCCACATGGTTTCCACGATCTGTGACATACACCAATCCCACGTTTGCAGTACCCCGCAAATATTTCAAAATGCACTTCACTGCTTCCCAATGATTTTTACCCGAATTCGCCAAATATCTGCTAACAACACTTACTGCATACGCTATGTCTGGTCTCCTGCACACCATCAAGAACATTAAGCTCCCAACCGCATTTGCATACGACACCTTACTCATCCTTTCAATATCACACTCCCTAACCGGACAATCCTTCAACGACAGCTTGAAGTGCCCACCCAATATCATCTTAACCGATTTCCTATTGTCTATTCTAAAATTATTCAAAATCTTAGAAACGTACCCGGATTGTGACACCCTCAGAATCTTGCGACTCTGATCCCTAACGATCTCCATACCAAGAATCTTCTTTGCTTCCCCGAGCTCCTTCATGTCGAACTCCTTTTTAAGCAAAGACTTGGTAGACCCAGTCTTAGCCTTGCTCTTACAAACAATCAACATATCGTCTACATATAACAATAGATAGATATACTCACCTGGTGCATAGCTCCTGTAATATACGCAGCTGTCGTAACTGTTATGCTTGAACCCGTTGCTCAGCATGTACTCATGGAACCTCTTATACCATTGCCTAGGTGACTACTTCAAAACATAAAGGGATTTCTTTAACAAATATACCTTGTTACCTTGTTCATATCCTGGTGGTTGCCTCATGTAGATCACTTCTTCAAGATTCCCATGTAAAAATGCCGTCTTTACATCAAGCTGTTCCAGCTCATAATCTTTACACGCAATCAATGCAAGTCTAACCCCGAATAGATGTTTGTCGAACTACCGAAGAAAATACTTCATTGTAATCAATAACTTCCCTTTGTGTGAATCCACGAGCCACCAACCTTGCCTTGTACCTAGGATTTTGAACACCTTTAATCCCTTCCTTTATCTTGAACAGCCATTTGTAGCTCACCAGCTTTTGCCCAGCTGGATGATCTACTAACTCCCAGGTCTTGTTCTTCCTCAGAGAATCCATCTCTTCTTTCATAGCAGCTTTCCACTTAGAACTATCTTTACAAGAAACTGCCTCTTGGTATGTCAACGGTTCATGAGTATCTTCTTCCTCTGCTGCAACAAACACGTAAGCAGCCATATTACTTTCATCTCGAAAACTTAAAGGTTTCGTTCTTGTCCTTGGCTCTCTATCCTAAGCCAACTGATAATTTGTGAGATCTGGTGGCTGATCGGTTTTTTGATCCCCTGCATCTTCATCATCGCCATCTTCCTGATCTGTCTGATCTTCCTCAGGTGTATGATTATTTAACCTCTGCAGTTCCACCTCAACATGTAATTCCTCAACAGACTTATCACCTGCACCAGAATCCTTCAACGTGTCTTTGTACATGACACTTTCATTGAAGACCACGTTCCTGCTAGTGACTATTTTAGGTGATTCATCATCAAGCCTATATAGTCTGTACCCCTTCACACCCTCAGGATACCCTAAAAGAACGCATTTTACCGCTCTCAGCTTGAGCTTACCTTGTTTATCGTGTGGATATGCGACACAACCGAAAATCCTTAACATCCCATAATCACTTGGATGTCCCGACCACATCTCTATAGGTGTCTTTTTCTCAATCGCTCTCGATGGTGACCTATTGATAAGATATGTGGCCGTACATGTCACTTCTGCCCAGAAGGTCTTGGGCAATCTAGACTGAATTAATAAACAGCGTACCTTATCCATGAGAGTTCAGTTTATACGTTCTGCTACCCCATTCTATTGCGGCGTCCCGTCAACTGTCAAATGTCTAACAATCCCACTCTCAATGCATAGCTGCTCAAACTCCCTGTTACAGAATTAAAGACCATTATCTGTCCTCAGCTTCTTAACCGTCCTTCCAGTCTGATTCTTTACTAATTGCTTCCACTCTTTGAACTTTCTAAATGCTTCGTGTTTGAACCCGAGGATATAAACCCATACCCTCCTGGAATAATCGTCAACAATAGATAAGAAATACCTCTTACCTCCTAATGATTCCATTTGATGCGGACCCCATCTGAATGAACATAGTCTATCACTCCTTGAGTAGTGTGCCTTCCTACACCGAAACTGACTCGATGTGACTTTCCCATAACACAATTCTCACAAAAATTAAGCTTACCTAGACTTTTCTTTCCAAACAGCCCCTACTTTTCCAGCACCTGTAGTCCTGCCTCGCTGATATGTCCTAGTCTTTTGTGCCAAACCTGTGCAAGACTGTCTTTTTCTTTAACACTAGCATTAAGCTCACATGCCATTGCATGTCCATCCAAAGAGTATACGAAAGTATCCCTTCGTATTCCAGATAAAACAACCCTGGAACCATTAATCACCTTGACTTTGCCCGACTGCAATTTTACGGTAAATCCCTCTTTTTCAAGAGTTCCCAGCGATATCAAGTTTCTTTTCAATTCAGGAATACACCTGACATTGTGTAACACAAAACTTGACCTATCTCTCAGTTGTATCATTACCTTGCCAATACCTCTGATCTTACACTCCCTGTTGTCACCCAACTGTACACTGCCCCCATCGCATTCTAGAAAATCAGAAAGTATATCTAACTTGGGTGTTATGTGGTATGAACATCCTGAATCCATGATCCAATCTAGCAGAGCCTGTGCCTGTGCGCTCATCACCATCATCACCTCAGAATCTTTATATGTCGAACCACTAGAGCTTGGTTGCTCATCTTTCTTGACGTAACCTGTTGACTTCTTGCGATTATTCTTCGGACAATTGCTCTTCAAGTGATCCTCAGATTGGCAAATATAGCACTTGAGTCTTCCACCTCGAGTTTGATCTTAACTTTCCCCTTGACTGATGTGAATCCCTACGATTAATTCTTCCCCTCACATATAAACCTTCACCATCATCCCCATTCGCCTTAAACCTTTCTTTGATTTCCTTTGAATTTAGTATGGCCATTACGTCCTCCAAAGTCAAAGCTTCTCGTCCATATAGCAAGGTATCACAAAGTGTCGTATGATGCTGGTAAAGAAGTGAGTAATAATAAAGCAAGATCTTCATCCTCGAAATTTACCTCAATATTTGCTAAATCAAGAACGATTTTGTTGAACTCATATATATGCTAGGAAATCTTTCGTCCAATAGGCATGTAGAATGTATACAACTTCTTCTTCAGGTATAACTTGTTGGCCAATGAATTTTTCATGTACAAAGTCTCGAGCTTTGACCAAACCCTTGCTGCAGTCGTCTCCCCGGTAACTTCTCTCAGAACCTTGTTACCTAAACACAAAATCACGGCACTGTGAGCTTTCTTGTTTAGCTCAGCTTTAGTTTGAGCTTCCATATCTGCGGATAAAACCTCCAAAGCTGCTTCAGATCCATGTTGGACAATAAGTAAGCACGCAATCTTGATCCTCCTTAACCCGTAATCACCTGTTCCAGCGAATTTTCGATGTCAATATGGCTCTCTTCATTCTTTGATTCCCGGTTATTGATACGATTAAACCTTTGTGATATACCCTCACAAAAATCAAAAACCCCAACAAAGTAACTCGTGCAATTAAAAAACCCCAAAGTGATAATTTAATTATAAACCTTAAGTACTTGTACTTTATATACCAAGTCTTTGAAACTAATTAAATAAAAATCACTATGTATTCACGTGATGTTTTCTTCCAAAAGAAAACAAACTATTGTGTATTATTTCTTTTCTTATAATTCACGTGCTTCCTTCTTTGTCTTTAAACAAAGTAGACCTAACAAAAAGTGCAGTATTCTTCTTTGAAGTTAGTGTGTTTCTTTGTCGATTCTGTCTACTCCTCGAGTCCAACAAAACCGAACAGCAAGTACCCTTGGTTGTTGCAAGAACGAACAAACAAGTAAACTTTCAACCAGATTCGACTCACTTCCACCCTTCGAACCAAGGCTATGATACACATACTTGTTTTGTTTGCCGATTCGACTAACTACCCGGATATCAAGCTCGCAGAACCTGAACTTGTAAAGATGTGTAGGTTCAAGTTTCACACACAAATGATGGACTAGAGATGAAACTAGAGAGTAGAAAGTGGAAGGGAGAAACATATAGAAAAACACACTAAATGTGTGTGTAAAATGATTCAACCAACACCCTCTCCATGTGTGGAGAGGGTTAAGATACTTACATAGTTGGGCTGGGCCGGGCTTTCTATAGGCTTTCCTTGGACTTTCTCTAATCCGGCCCGGTTAGATTACTTAGACATTACATTGAATTGACTAACTATTACTAAGGCTTGTGAGATCGATAATGATCGTCACTTCACTTAAAACTGAATTTTTAACTATCTCCCCCTAAGGGACGATTGTTGAGATCTCATTAAATGATCAACATACTTTCGTGTCCTATCTCCCAAGCCGTCTGTATCATTGTTCCACACTCGACTCTGCGGGTGATCATAGGATCTGACCAATGTCGCACATTCAACTCGTTGAAGCATGAGTGTGAGCTTCTTGAGTCCTTTTTTTGTAATAGTTGATCTTTTGTCTTGCTTCTTTGCGTAGTGATCATTGACTTTAGGCTTGAGCTTGTTCCTTTATCTTGACTTGTATGTGAATATGTGATCTTGAGCACCTTGAGATCATCAACCAAGCATAATCTCTTTTTGCTATCTTGTAAACTTTTCCTCTCTGTGAACTCGTGACTTTTGGACCACATGCTCATACATTTCTTGATTTGCTAGCGATGAAAGCTTAATGATGCATCTTTCTGAAGTTTCTTTAAACTTTAACAACTTCTCACTACGAGAATCAACGTTCGGTCTCAGAGTGCGGTTAACTTCTTTGAAATTCTTTGACTTTAATACTTTGTCACTTTAAGAAAGACGTACGGTATCAGAGTAGCGGAAGTCTTGAAACATGTACTTGAGCTTTCATGATGTCTTTATATTTGTCGGTCGGGTATGAGCATGTGGCTATTAATCGGTGAGTCAGCTGGATCAGGTACTCTCCATGTCCTCTCTTTATATATTACTGAAATCAAAAGTTAGCAATAAATCTGGGGGAAGATATATGGCTTTGTCATTCGCCAGTGTTGTTGGAGTAACTTGAATCCGTAAGATAGACCTTGATGATAGGGATAACCTTAAAATTAGCCTTTTTGTAAATATAAATTATAATTTATATTTATATAGAAAATTTCAATAGATTTAATTTCATTTATTTGTGACGATAAGTATTCCAAAAGATTCAAATCAATTCCTTTTGACCAAAGGAAAATAAAAAATCCCCCGGATCGTTCCAACGTGTGCAAATGAAATGAATTACTTTTTGTGATCGCGTGAATGAATGGTTAAAGATTTGTGGAGTTGTTTTCTAATTTCTACATTAGAAAATGCAAAAAAGATTAAAGAAACCTAAAAACGAAAGCTAAAAGTGATTAAAACCTAAAAACGAGAACCGAGTCCGAAACCCGTTCTTTAAAAAACTAAATTTTACAAAATTAACCCTACGAATGCAAAATTAATTTTCCTAGGTCTTAAATGATAAAAGAAAATTTTCTAAAAAAAATTATATTTTTTTGATTTTTGTTTAATTTTTGTTTAATTTTTAATGAATTAAAAACTGTTTTAAAGAAATTAAATGATAAAAAATACTAAACAATACGAAAAAATCTGAAAAAATTGGGAAAAGTAGCTTGAATAATGCTGGTTTTAAGAAAAATAAAAAAGCTGGAAGTTACTTATTGAAATAAGCAGAAATAAGCTGAAACGGGTTATTAAGCTAAAAGGGGCAAAAGAGGTTAAAAGAATTGTGTGTGCAACCTTAGGCAGAAAAGACCCAAGGGCGCTTTTGGTAGTAGAAAGTGTGTGTGGGACGTTTGTGTTAAAGGGGGAGGTCCAGGGTTCGAATCTTGGCCTTCCTTTTTGCTAAATTTACTTTTTTCTTGATTTAAAAAAAAATTATAAAATCAAACAAAGTTAAGCAAATTTAAAAAAAGCAACTTTTTTATATTTCACTAAAAATAGCTGGAAACAAGGGAAATAAGCTGGCAGGATGCTATTTTTACACTTAAATGCAAACGAAGCTAACTGTTAAGCAAATTTTGGGCAAATGCCAAATGATGTGAATACTAAGCTTAGGCGGATTCCTTATTCTATACCTAATAAGCAAGATTAACAAATATAAGCTAAGGAAAATAGGCAATAAAAGAAAAAACAAGAAATGGCTAATTATTTCTGAATACAAACTTGCTAGGACACACTTTTGGTTAATTTTAAGCTTAAGAGGGAATCTTTTGGCTTATTGGTATTACCAGATAAAAGCTGTGGGTTAAAAGGGCTTGTAAAAATCAGCAATACAAATTAGCTGAAGTCAAATAAGCCCCCCCCCCCAAGAAAAAGGCTTATAAAAGAGGCTGGTTGCACAGGGTACTGACTTTTTGAGATTTTTCAAAGACAAATAGGGGCAGTTTGCAGACTCAAATTAGGCTAAGAAAATAAGACCAAAATGAAAAACAAGTTAAAACAGATGGAGTTAGACTTGTAATGAGCTTATGCTCAATATACTAGATGCTAACAAAATTTTTAGTGACTTGAATTTGAACAATAAAAAAGGAAGACCTTTTAGAAAACTAGAAAAATTACTTGATATTTTGGACAAAAACAAAAGGAACCTAATTTGGGAATACTACTACTGCTCTAGATACTCTAAAGGAAAAAAACAAGTTTAAAGAGCTGATTTAAAGACCTTAATCCAGTTTGCACTTAGAAACTGTTTTGATCCAACAATTTTAAGAACCAGTTAGGAAAGACTCAAAACAGACCTTAAGTTCTTAAAATTTTTGAAAAAAAATTAAGAACAGCTTAAAAAGGCTGGCCAAAGTTGCCTTGATGACCCAAATGGTTGGAAAACCTGTTTTGACCCACTTTGGCTGTTATGCCAAACACCCCTTTAGTATTTAGAAAACAAATTTTAAGCTACTTTAGACTAATTTAAACAAAAGGGTTTTGAACAAAGATGACAACAAAGCTAAGTTGAGCACAAATAAGCAAACTACAAACAAAATAAGCAATTAAAATAAGCAATCCAAGAAAATGCAAAATAAAAGCAATTAAAAGGCTCAAGTTTTGACTAAAAACTCACTAAATGACAATAAGATTAAAAAGCATTCATATGAAATAAAACGTAGCAATAAGCAATAAAAGACAGAAAGTAAGCAATGATAAGCACTTAAATAGTAAATAAGCAAAAATGAAAAAATGGAAACTTACAAAGGTCCAATGCTTTTGACAATGATATAAGCTCTCAAATCAGCTTATACGAACCTATATGCTTCCCAAGAAGCTCACTAAACAAAGGGGCCATCAAAATTACCTTGGCTCTCATGGGTTTTGTACAATTTTTGTGATTTCTTAATTTTGTTGGAAAGAATGAAAATCAGACTTTTATTAAAATGGTTTTTAATGACTTAAAGTTGTATAAGAGCTTAGACAAACATTTTTTAAAAACAAGTTATGTAAATGTAAAGTATTTAAAGGAAACACTTAAAAAATTGCATTAACTTAAAAAAGGATTACAAAGACAGTATTTAAATGACAAAAAAATTAAATGACAAGTAATTTAAATTGCAATATTAAAATGGTACAAACTTTGTTAATACAATAATGTGGACTTAACAAAAATTCGACAAAGAGAAAATAAGCTAACTAGTCCTATTTATACTAAAAACTCTTCTAGTCTTGTGTTTTTTCTGTGAGAGCTTAATACAACCCTAATGCTTCCATAAGCTCTAAACCAAATGCTTCCTTGCTCCAAGCTTCTTTTCTTCTTTGACAATTTTCCCCTTTTTTTAGATTTTTTTCTTTTTTTTGACAGAAATGAAACAAACTTTTACAAAAGCTTTTGATGTCTCAAAAGCTTAAACATTAGCTTTTAAAAACAGTAGTTAAGTGACAAGAGAGCTTAAATAACAAGTATTAAAAGAAGACTTTAAATTGCATAAACTTAAATGACAAGTATTTAAATACTGAAATTAAAATGACAGTTAACTTAAAATGCAATATATTAAAAAGGTGGACAAACTTTGTTACAAACTTTTTTGATTACAAAAATTCGACACTTAAAACTTAAACTATCTAGCCCTATTTATACTAAAACTTAAGAACTTGATGTCTTCACAGCTGTGTTTCTTGTGTTTTCATTGTGAGGAGAAAGTCTTGTCCAATCTTAGCCCTTGATTAAGCTTGGTGCCCACTCAAAATCATCACAGCCGTCAATATCATTGGCCAATGGTTGTCCTTAGGATTGCCAAGCTGTTCATAAGGCCATGTGGGTGTGGGGTGAAGTGGGAGTTAAAGTTTTTGGCTTGGTGTTGCAGGTTTAAAGCCAAAACGACAATGAACAGTTGTCTGGGAGGGGGGACAGGGAAGCGTGAATAGTGGAGTTGGGTTTGGGCGGGAAAAATTGTTATAACAGGTATGTGTGTTGTCAGGGGTGAAGTTTGGAAAAATGGCAAGAAGAGTCAGTGGAGGTTTTAAGGATGTGCAGAAAAGGTCCCTGAAAGTTGTATGGGTCTTTACATTGTGGTACAAGTTTCAGGAGTTGGCAGGAAAGGCCCCCCAACTTCTTTGTGGGCTTTTAAAGGGTAAATGGGCTTATGTTTATTGATTGGGCCTAGTAGTCTTCATATGTATACTAATGGGCTTATCCGGGTGGGCCCATTTAGTATTCTTCAATGTCGGCTTTGGTATTGACCGTTGACTTTTCCGGGTTGACTTTGACTTTGACTTTTGTTGACTTTGGTTCGATTTGACTTTGGCTTTTCCACGCTTTTCCATTCCGTGCTCGGTTTTGTCGTTTTTGACTTTGTTTTTTGTCCTTTTGTCGGATATCCGTTTCTTGCACAAGATAAGTGAAAACATACAAATACAAAGTATTTTTTGGTACATTTTTGGTCATTTAAGTCCGGATTTAATGGAAAAAGGTATGTGTATTTAAGCACATACCAAAATCCCCCATAATAAACTATTGCGTGTCCTCACGCAATGCTATGAAGTAAGCACTTTGAAAACTAAGAATCTCGATCCCCCTCGACTAATAACCTCGAAAAGTAGCTAAGTGTTCATCAAGGGAATTAAAGACTCATAAGTTTTGAAAAGCCCCCGTCTTTACCATTTTTTAATATATACACTTATTCCTACACATATTTTTGTATTTTTCATTTTTCTCATTTTTTGTAGTTTTCATATTAAGCAACTAACTAGAACGTTTGACTTTCGTTATTTTATAACTTTTAGGGATCATAGAACAAGATGCATTTCGATCCGAGAATGCCCCAAAAAGGATAAATTCATCGTCCCCGACTTTTCACTTATTCCAAACCAAGCTTAAAACAAAATCACCGTTAATTATGAGTTAAGATGCTAACACTACTCATATTTGCAACTTGTAAACTTTTCACTCCCGACAATTATTATATCTTAGGTGTATGTGCTATTTTGAATTTCAACCATGGATCAAATCAATTTTGCAAAATTCTATGCTTCACTTCCATCCGAGAACAATGAGTTAGAAGGCAGATCATCCCATGTAGTCGCTTTCCTCTCGCTCATCCCAACCTTGCGGTTAAGTGACCAGGCTTTTGACACCCCACAGAGACTAGTATCGGGACTCACGGACCTTAGGTTTCAAAAACTCTCAGATTTCTTGTATACACATAGCTTATAAAATAGAATAACCAAAGTTCAAAAGCATATTGAATTAACAAAAAGAGATCTTTTATTTATTAATTAAACTTTAATATTAAACACTTATCAATTGTAACCCACGACTTTTTTAGAAGCTGCAACCATCGTTGTGAACCGGCAAGAATGCAACAAACTTTTAACGTCTCGTATTATTATTTCTTACAATGGGTCTTTCTTTAAAGGCTGAAACCTTGGTTGTGAGCCGGCAAGATACACAAACTTGTATCAGCCCACATTTAAATTTATCAACAATTTTTTTATATGATATAGGGGAGACCTCTTTTTGAAAAATTCAGTACATAAATTTGAACAAGGCTAAAGTTTTTTTGCTATAACTACATAAAAATTATATTTAAGTTTTAATATTTTCAAAAGTAGCACGTATAATAATCATGGTTAAGAGCTTATGGGAGAAAAAGCGACAATTACACACATGAGCCTCAAAAATTTCCAAATAATCATTGTAAGCATCCAACTCATACTTAACTCTATTATTTTTCGTTCTTTTGAATATTCCGAACGCTTAGTCCTAAAAGTAAAGGAACAAGCAAGAAGCTCAACACGCTCAAACCGAGTCAAAATTACTCTTAATCCTACCAGCAGGAAAAGTCAAAATTGTGACAAAACACTTATTTTTATTTTGAAAATTTTAATTTTTCATTTATTGGTAATTATTCAAAATTTTGGTGTAACCAATGGGATACGTGAAAACAACGGCTGCAGGCATAATCAAATCGAAGATCCCCCCATACTAAGACTAAACATTGTCCTCAATGTTTTACGAAGGTCTCTACGTATAAATCCTTAATCCAATTATGATTATGCTTAAAGATAAACGTTAGTCGATAAGATTTGGATATCGGATTCCCAAAATGAAGCTGAGGATGTGAAGCTTATGTGATCGAAAGACAAAACCGTGAGCACGAGAGGCTTCAAAAATCCGGGCAGTCTTGGACAATAAATCACAAAACACAAAACATGGAAAAGGAAAGGGCGAGCCTCTTCACAACAATAAACAACACTTATTCATTACTACCATACTACTACTACGGATAAACTAGGATAAGCATGGGGTGCCTCCCACGAAGCGCTTGTTTTAGGTCACTTAGCTTGACCTAATCCCCCATACTTGAGCTTGTCAAGGGGGATATAAGTGGAAACACAGAATATCCAAGGACTCGATGTCCTCTTGGTAGAGCAAGGAAAAATCTCCCTCGGGCTTTTCAAGAATTTTGTGACTTTGGAAAGTTTAGTGCCCTGATTAAGATAATTCGGAGAAGAGAAGTATGAACTCTTTTAGAAGTTAGAATCCCAGGGAAATCCTCAAGAATTAAAGAAGCATTAGTTGCCTTCTTTACATTCTTATCTGGTGTTGCAAAGTTGGTGGCTTCAAAGAGGTTCTCATGAATGAGTATACCCGGATTAAATACCTTGTCATCGTTGTTGGTTGAAGACAAAGCCTCAACGTCAGAAAAATCCTCATAGAAAACCGAGTCACACTCGGGGAAAGGAAGGACATTATTTGATTCAGAAAGATCAAGTTCATCAATCAAGATTTTAGAATTTTTGATTTTCTCTTCCTTTAAGTCAAATAGATCATCATAAGTATCATCATTAACGATCTCATGATCAAAAAGGTTATCATCATAATCATCCCATAATGGTGGGGATGAGTAATCAAAATCATCATCCACATCATCATATAATGGCGGAGATGAATAATCGAGAGCATGTTCATCGGTGAACATCTCGAGAATGGTATTAATAAGATCATCATCAAGAGAATTTTCATCAACCGAATCTTCGAGAATAGAATCCATATCCTTGATAGGATCATGGTTAAGCAAATACTCTAATTCTAGAAGATCGGATTTGGCATCAAAGGGAAGATCATCATTTCCTGGTGGAAATGTGATATGAGCGAGTTCATCGGCGAACTCCTCAAGAAAATAGTCACTAGTTTCAGAAATGTGGAGACTAGGTGAAGAAGAAGTGGTACTGCCACTTGGATGATTTGTTGCAAACAAATCTTCACGAATTTCCTCATGTGAAACATTGTAGACATCAATCATGTTGATTGATTCTTGATGAGGTTCGTTTGAATAGCTTGAAGTGTCATTTCTCATGTTCAAGATTAGTCTTTCATTACCGTCACGGAGAATCATTTCTTCTCCATGAACGTCAATCAAAGCACGAGCGGTCCGTAAGAATGGTCTTCCCAAAATGAGGGGGACACGTGGATCGCTTTCATAATCAACAATGACAAAATCAGCGGGGAATGTGAACTTTCCAACCAGAACAAAGACATCTCTTGCAATTCCTTTCGGAGTGCAAATATCACGGTTAGCAAGTTTAAGAGTCATTTGGGTGGAAATAAGCTCGGGTAATCCTAACTCTTTCCACACCGAGAGTGGCATCAAGTTGATGCTAGCACCTAGATCGGCTAGGGCTTTGCACTTGAGCTCACTAAAACCACACGGAATGAGAAATTTCCCAGGGTCACCTAGCTTTTCGGGAAGCTTCTTTAGGATAACCGCTGAGCAATTTTCACTAACGGGTGTATTTGCCAATTCTATAAGCTTCTCCTTATTGGAAAGGAGACTCTTAAGCATCTTTTGATATTTTGGGATAAGAATTAATGCATCGGCAAGAGTGATATTGATATGAAGCTGTTTAAACATTTGCCAAAATTTGTGAATTTGAACATCATCCTTTTCTTTTTGTTTCTCTTGGTTCATTCTAGACGGATAAGGGATATTCGGGTGACGAGGATCCCTTTGATGAATCACAAAATTTCTTTGTTTAGCTTTTTGGACTAGAGGAGGTGGGACCTTAATGGTAAACTCACCATGTTCCGGGTCCGTGAAAGTCTCCTCTACACGTTCATCCTCCTCCGGATTAATGAATGGAGGAGGCATAGGAACGGAAGGTTCATCAAGAACAAGACCACTTCGAGTGGTAATGGCTTTCAATTCACCTTTTGGGTTAGCAACGGTGTTGCTCGGGAGAGATCCCGTACCCGAGGTAGAAGCGGTATTCATTTTGATAAAGTTACCTAGCATACTTTCAAGCCTTTGATTCGAAGTAGCCAAGTTGTTCATTTGAGTTTGCATTGAATTGATCTTGTTTTCATTAACCCTGATGTAGTTTGTTAATTCTTGTGGTAAAGAAACCGGAGGTTGGGTATTAGGGGCTTGATAATTTTGAACCTGATTCTGATTAGCATTAGCACCCTGGAAAAACTGATTTCTACCCTGATTGTTATTTTGGTTGTTTCCCTGGTTCCAGTTTTGATAAGGCTGAACCTGGTTGTTTTGATTTTGATTGTTTCGGTTTTGATTTTGATTCACATTAAACCCTGGTGGTCCGAGATAATTGTCCGAACGATAGCTAAGCACATTGCGGTTACCTTGAGGTTGGTAGGAATTACCACCTTGATTGTAGGTTCCCACAGCATATACGTTCTGATTTTGGCCAACGGTGGCTGGACAATCATTGTAAGAATGAGGACCACTACAAGTCTCGTAACTCGGTGTTATGATATTAACTTGTTGGTTTGTTTGAAGCATTCTTGTGAAGTTCCTATTCATTTCTTCCATTTGAAGCTTAAGGGATGCTATTTCTGGATTAGAAGATGTGATAGAACTCAATAACTCATTCCGTTAAGCAGAAGTATCCCAATCATTGTGATGGGCAGTCATATTTTCGATGCGATCATAGCACTCTTCGGGGCGCCTTTTCATAAAGGTCATGCCAGCAGCTGCATTGATGGTATCACGATGCCTTAATGTTAGCCTGTTATAGAAGGTATATATTTGAGTCACGGGTAACATGTTGTGGTTAGGACATCGATCAATTGAAAGCTTATAATGTTCCCAAGCTTCGAACAACGACTCATCGGGTCTTTAACGGAAATTTGTAATATCATTTCTCAACTTGGTCACCATAGAGGGTGGGAAGTATTTTCCGAGAAAGATTTTTGCCATTTGGTCAAAAGAGTTAATAGAATTCCTTGGCAAACGATCAAACCATTCGGCGGCACGATATTGCAAGGAGTAAGGGAAGATATGTAGACGAAGGGCGTCATCGGAGATCCCATTCACTTTCATGCTTTGGGTGACATGCAAAAATTTGTCGAGATGCTTGTTGGCATCATCACCCGGTCCGCAAAATGGACACGATTTTTGAACTTGTTGAATCATGTAATTCTTAAGTCCAAAAGTCTTTGCTTGAATTGCAATCGGAGCAATTGGTCCACCTCGACAATCTAAAGACGGTTGGCACAACTCCTCCATAGTTCGGAGGTCGGGAACTGGTAAACCACCTCCTCCGGTGGGAGGTGGTCCGGCACCACCGGCTCCATTAGCGGCCATGTCAAAAGGTTCTTCAAAATTAAAAGGTTCAACAACTACCGGTGGGGCTTGTTGTTGAGGACGGTTTTGATTTCGAGATTGAGAGCGAGTGCGCATGCACTTAAACTATAAAAAGAAAATTTACACTAATTTTATTTTTGGTTTTTTTTTTGGTCAAAAACGAAAGTCAAATTTTTACATTTTCTTAAAAAATAAAATAAGTTTCAGCAGAATTTTGTAACAGCATTTTGGTCATTTTCTGTCGAGATTCAAATCTCGACTAAAACTAAAATGTTGTTCGAAACAATGTTTTACATGAAATCTCTTTAGAGTCCGAGTCACGAAAATGGGATATAACGGGGCAGTTTTGAGAAAAACATACATATAGACTTATAAAAAAAATGTGTGTTTCCCAAAAATAAATGAACAATAGTTGATGTGTTTCTCAAAACGAAGGTAAAAATATTTTCCCATTTCCATGTCAAAAAATATACTTATTTTCAAGGATAGGTCAAAAACTTTTATCCTCATATATGGTGTGTAATAATCGAAAAGTTTTCCTTTTTGACGAGGACGGATGCGTCGTCGCTTGGTCCTCAATTATGCATAGCCTAGCTAACTATGCATAATTCAGGAAGAGCCACGCTGTGTCGGATTAATCGTCGCCTTTAAACTAGTGGTTTTGGATAAATGTTTGGGTAAGAACACTTCCAAATGGTGGATCCTTACGCAAGTAATCCTATTCGATTTGATTCCGTATGAACAAGTTTGAATTCTCTTGCGTTCCTTGAAATCTTTTCTTTCGGTTGGTGTTGACTTAGAAAATCACCTTGACCGAATAATTCCGGAAAATACCTTTGTGTGTCATGTGTAACGTGTGAATCCCATCTAAATCTCAGTATTGTTGATGAAACACCAAGAGACCTGATACCGACACTGAGAAGGAATCCTAGCGAGATTAGAAGGTCGCCAAAGTGGATGAAAGCTGAGTTCGAGTAACTCCGAGACCAATGAAGAAGACTTCTCCTACATCAAATGTACCTTACCTTATTTTTCCCTCACTCTTTCGATATGTCAATCGACGTCTGTAGAGGAAAGTTCTTTTACATCAAACTGTGAATCATTCCTGTTGAATACCTGTAATCATGTAGAAAACTTCTACCCCCGAAACGTATGTGTTCGGTCATCTAATGTTACGAATGAATCCTACACAAGCTCGAGTTGTGAATTCGAGGTGTTTGATTTGTTCCTGTTCTGCCTTGTGAACTCGGATACCAACGTAGAGTGATGACTCGAATACCAACGTAGAGTCACACAAGGATGGCTCAAAAGGAGAGCCTTCGGCGCGAGAGCCAAGCACAATGGTCGGATCCTACCGAACGATAATGATGTCGTCCGTCATCATTTTCCGTAGGGAATAAAACGGTACGCGATGGACAGTTGGAGTTTGCCGACTTCGTGGCGGTAGATAAAAGACAATCCCGTTTGCCGTCTCCGTTTATTCAGTTGAGGAATCCTTGTGCTTGACTCGATCCCCTTTGATCGACGATGGTCAACGACGGATAGCCATAGTTGAAAATTTATGTGCAAACTTTTGCTTGTTATGTGTTTATGTGATATGTGATTTAGTCGAGTGGTCGTACGTTGTGCGAGCTCGAGGCGGCATTATGAAATGACGTCCGATCGGCAGGGTACACTTACCCTTGCGCTCCTTGAAAAAGATAAGACATTTTTAAGCCTCGCAAAAATAAGGTCGAGACAATTTAAGGAACACATGAAGCGGTGTTCGCGATTTGGTGTGCCGAGTCGAGAGTGGTCCCCGCGGGTGGCAGCCAGTACGTTGACGATCCGTTGCTTGGGGGCACTGTGATGAAGGCACGAAGGTATTGTGAATATAAGCTAACTTGACCAGGTTATGGGGTATGTAGCCCCCATGGCTAATTATAAAGCCCCTTACAGCCGCCCAACAACGCCAACTGGTGAGCACCGATTGTTATATTAAAACTTTCTTTTTGGGTTATGTATCCATGGCTATAAAGCTCTTTGTCCACAGATTGTACGAGAGCATCCTTGGTAATTTTAAAAAATTTCTTTTTGGGTAATGAATCCGCGTACTGTCAGAGGCGAGAAATACACCCTACAATGATAAAAATCTATTTGAATATGCATCCTTGGCTTTCAGGCCCTCCCCAGCAGTGAGCACTCCGTCAACCCGACTGTGAAATCCTGTAAACTTTAAAAACTCTTTCTAGGGGCTAGTCTTAGCCGGACATTATTGCGTTGCTAATCATGGCTTGACTATTTAGCAAGCTGAGTTAACGTGATTGAAACTAGCATGCTTGAGCTCATTTAGGCAAGCATGTCGTTATGTGAGTATATGTGCTTAATGATAAGAACCTTGTTTCGATTAATGCCGTAGTGCTTTCGATAAATTTATGTATACTTCGAGTGATTACCGCTGCAATGCGCTTCCTTTCAATTTGCATGGCTTGACGGTTAGCGAACATGCAATTGTGTGATTGTGTACACTTAATGATAAGCTTCTTGTTTTGAATAATATTGTAACCGCCCTCCTTCGATGGAGTTAGGTTCTACTCCAGGGGACAATTTTCTATTATGAGCGATTTTTTTTTACCGAGTCCCGTTGGTCGATTATGTGTTTTAATATTGATTCGGTGTGATACACCGATGATTTTGAATTAATGTGTCACTCTGAAATTTGCCAAATGAGCCCGAGGTCGTGTGACAATAAGGTGGTGATACTGGGGTGTTGGCTGGCGAGGAGGAAGGACGTCATACGCGTTAATGTCATGGCAAGTAAGTTTGGGACGGAATACATCGATTAAAGCGTTGGGACGTCGCTTCCTATATGGAGGGGAGAAGCGGTGGAGAGATCAGCCTGCTTGAGAATGGAACAACCGTCAATTTTCATAACTTTAAAGTAACGTTTTTTACCTTGGAATTGGGGGGGGGGGTCGGTACGGGTGTAGGGGGTAGGGGTGGGTATCGTGTGTTTTATTGGGTACGGGTTTAGTTGTTGGGGGCGAAGTGTCCGGAGAAGGGGTTGTTGAAAGCAGTTGGATTACGTCAAGTTTGTGGCATAAGGACGTAGTTTGATTGGTGAGTGTGTTATTGGTTTGCAAAATTTATTTGGCCAAAACCATGAGAATATAACACGTACCGACACGAAACTAATAAAATTTTATTTAATTATCGTAATTTATTTAATAAAAATATTTAATAAATTAGTTTACATTTTTATTTATAACAAACGTTGTTTAAAAAACGCGTGTAAGTTAAAGTTTTGTTTTTCTACGGGCATAACGCCTATCCGTGATGGCCCGAGAGTTCCAATAATAACGAAAATATTAAATTAACGTTATAAAACCATTTGTTGGAAAAAAGTCATGTTAAACCCCCCCCCCCCCCCCCCCCCCCCCCCCCCCCCCCCCCCCCCCCCCCCCCCCCCCCTACTCATTTTCGATGGAAAAATTATTTGGAAAACAATGGCGCAAGTTTCGTGTTTTAAATCATCCATTCACTAGCCCAAACGAGTCCCGAACCAATATTTTACAAAAACTTCCCAAAAGTTACACTTTTAGCCCTCTGAAATAAATACAAATTTACCCTAAACTATGGAAGACTTGCCACATTTTTTTTAAAATAAAAACTTTGAAATATAAATACATTTTTTATCTCCATTTCTCTCAAAATTACACACACAAAACCTAAACATCTCCACTCCTCCCTCAAATCCGGCGCCTCTTTAGCGTTTTCTGTTATTGACGCAGGAAAAAAATTTCGGCGACGTGTGCTGCTGCCATCATCATGTTCTCATCACCGATTATCAACCCAGCGCAACAACACAAAAAACCACCTTCTATCTCTGCCTCACTGCACCAACCGCCGCTATCTTCATCTCCCCACCTCGTCACAGCCGCCGCACATCAACCCCGTCACCATCTTCACACCGCGGTCACCACCACTGCCATACTCTCCTCACACCACGACAGTCACTTTGAAACCACCACCATTTCACCCTTCATACTTCCGAGTTGGATGATTACATCTTTTGTAAAAAAATAAAAAAATATATTATTAATAATTAATTAGAGTGATATTATTTATTCATGTTAGTTTTTTTTTAAGTTGATTTGTTCTAGTTGGTGTTCGTTTCGTCACCGAAAAACACCACAAAGTGGTGTTCGGTTTGGCTTGGTATCACCACAGCCGCACCCTTATGCGGAGGGGGATGTGGGTTGTGGTTATTTCGCTCCTCTGCCCTTTTCTTTGATTACCCGACCGACATGCAAGCCCTAAAAAGGTGTGTTTGTTTCTGCGTTAATCACCCAAAAAGGTGTGTTTGTTTCGGTGGTTAGTAGCCCCAAATAAGGGCTTTTGGTTCTTCGTTTAATAGCACCCATAAGGGTGCGTTTGGATCCGCGTATAACAGCCCATAAGGGCGTTTGTTTCTGCGATTTTGCAGCCAAACAGGGGTGTTTGGGACTGCGTTTAATAGCCCAGCAGGGGCGTTTGGGATAACTGCAGCCATTAAGGGTGCGTTTGGGTTAACAGCAGCCAACAGGGGCGTTTGGTTTGCTGTTTAACTACCCTTAAGGGTGCGTTTGGGACAGCAGCCCCATAAGGGTGTGCTTGGGTTTGCTTATCTTGCTAATTATTCGATCTCGTTTATATATATATATATATATATATATATATATATATATATATATATATATATATTGAAATACATGGTTATTTGCAACATATGTTGATTGAAAAAGGGGAAAATATTAAAAATTATATATATGGGAAACGTCGTATAAACGGCAAGGTCATGCCGAAATTCCTAAGAAATTTATATACTTAGCATTTTTCACTTAAAACTTCTATTGTAATAAAAACCCAATAAAAGGACAAAATTATATATATACTTATATTTATTAAATTGTAATTATACAATAACCCCTTTAATAATAAAAAATTATACTTTTACAAACAGACTATAAACTATTTTAATTAAAACTCGTCAAGAAAACGGGATACTAAATTATGTAATATTGTTTTATAATTCCCGACTAAAGGATAATAATAACTATTGTTAAAAATTTTAAAATATCATTCAAGACTTTAAAACGTGTATTTACCTTTAAGCAATAACTTTTTATTTATTTCATTTGGTGACTTCCGAACACGCGTCAAATTATGTTGTTTTATACATTTTTCAACGCCACTTAATATATACTTTTTTCTTATATAAAATAAACGGCCGCATCATAAACTTGTCGTATTTTTCATATGGGATATATTAAGTATATATATTACGTACTTTAACTTGTTCTCCGGCTTCTTTTATTTACATTTTAATGTATAAATAACCGCCATGTATTATACATTCATTTATCTTTCTTATGCAATATGTACGGGATATATCGCATACTTTGCTTTTACCTTTTCGATTTATTTTATTTAATCAACCACTAAACTATTACAAGTTTAAATCCAAATCTTTTATCAACGTGTCATGTTGATGTAATCATCCATCGGAAAACCCAAATACAACATCCTAAGCTGGTAGGTCATTACCGTTAGGATTAATCACAACTTCTCGGACGCGGAAAGATATTCGATGACGCTACATGATTATTAGTTATTGATTGTTGCTTACGAGCAAGGTGAGTTCATAGCCTCACATTTTAAATCTTTTTATGTTTTAAAAACCCGCGAGGGAGATACATGCTTGTTTTAGAAAATCGAACACAGGTGATTTTATTATGTGAACGTTGCTATGAGTGTTATGTTGTGGCCCTTCCTTCATGAACCGTCAATCACCGCTAACGGTGAACGCTGTGCAATAATAAGTTAGCTTATTTGGTCCTAACGACCTGTCTGCGTGTGTTCCTCGCGACGGGCATAAGGACCTATTGTATTTAGTATCGGGGTGTGTAACATTCTATTTTATGTTGTATGAATGTATTAATTGCATTTGCTATTGTATGAGTTTCTTAATTGTTGAATGAAACTCTCTTTTGGGTGACTTGAATATAATGTGTTGTTTAAAAGATATTTGTCTTGCACTTGTACCTCTAAATTTGTCTTGTAGCAAATAATTTTTGTAAGATCGATCCCTTGGTGCCCCAAACGAGGAGGAGCATACATCTAGGGGGAGTCTTGATATCGTTTATTTCTTTCTTCCTACAACTACTCGACGATCATCCTTTTTGAATTTGATAAAAAGGGGGAGAAATAGAACAAAACTCGTTAATAATTTTGTAACTTTTAATTTTATACAAAATGAGTTTATATTTTGTCATCAACAAAAAGAGGGAGATTTTTAATACAAATAATGTATAAAAATGTTAATTATATTTTTCAACCTCTCAACGTTTTGATAATAACAAAATATAAAAACGTCTACGATAAAATTAAACGTTTACAAATCATTAATCGTAAAATTCCATTTCTAAGATTAGTAATCACTTGAGGTATGAATAAACAAATCTTTAATCATGACTAGTGATCAAGAAAATATATTTTTCTTATCCATCTGGGACTGTCGGGACCGCCCCCAGTGACCGTTTGATTTTCCTGCCTATAAATACTGCTCCATTCCATGCAAAAAATCAGACCTCTTAGCACGAAATTTTCAGATTACTTTCTCTCTCTAAAATTTTCTTTCTCTCTCTAAATCTCTTGATCACTAACATTCTTAGATCTTGTTTCAAGTGATCTAATCTATTCTTCTCATCTCTTCTTTCTCATTCAAGTGCAAGAGAAGAACATTCGTATTCGCCAAGAAATAAATTTTTATATAGTGATCTCTCCTCTCATCTTCAAAGTACTCAATCTCTATTGTAATTATCTTGTGTATTTGTGTGATTCGAATTGTGTGTAAATCCGATAGTGTAGATCTAGTGATCGTGTATTGATTGTGAAGTGGTAGATTGGTTCTATTAGATCCTAGTTAACTTCTAATGATCGAATTCCTTAATCTTGTATAAGGATTAGTTATGCTAGATAAATCTAACACAACTTAGTTAAGAAACTTTGTTTGATAATACTAAAGATTATGTGGAATCTAATCTTTAATATAAGAAGAATTCTTTAATGAAACAGTTACACAAAAGAATATAATTCAACAATAAAAGCTCCAATATTATTATTACAAATAATACGAATACTCTTCTAGTATTAGGGTTACAAAACCTTGAAGCTATGAACTATACTTATTAAATCGTTAAACACACATATTACACATTGCCTTAGGACCTCCTTTTATACACCAAGGAGTCCTAGTTGATTTACAATATATTCCTAAAACTTAGAATATTCTCTATGATCTATTCTATAAATAACTCATACTTATCACGTAAGTAATCTTGACCTCCAATCAATCTTTATCATTTCTTCTATCTTTATCCACCCCTTGACAGTAGAAACTCTTTCACCAGTCTTAATCTTTGAGCAATTGTAATATTTGTACTAGCAGCATTAACTTAGCACCAGCAATAGTAACTTATACACCAGCAGCATTAACTTAGCAGCAGCTGCTTTAAGATCATCATGAAGTCTTTTAATCCCAACAATCCTCCCCTAAACTTGATATTCTCTTTCAAAATCTCAAGTTTCTTCATTGAAAGCTTCATTAATCACCAGGAGGATGCTTCCAAACACTTCATTGATTCTTGAGCTGTTTTGTGAGAAGTTTAAAAAGCTTATATACCATTTCACTAAAATGATTACATTGAAGTTTCTTGTTTAACATATCAGTAACTGTAGCAGGTGTAAGGGGATATCTCTTTTCCACCAGCATATGAATGTGCATATGTTGCATCCTTAAAGAATGAACTCCACATAAGTCATATATTTTCTAATCTAACACTTTATAATCATGTTGATTCCTCCATACTTGATCTTCAACATGTGGATCAAACATTTTCTTTAGATCACCCCATAACACTCTCTCATAGCCCTCCTTTGGCCTTGTTGATCCATGCTTAGCTTTTACCAATTTCCACAGGGTTTCCAAATCTTCCCTGTCAAAGATTTTGAGCATATAACCGAAGACTAAGTACATCTTTGAACTGCCATCAGCCCTGATTATCTGGCAATAGGTTTTCTTCCCTTCTTTATGGATCTTGTAGTCAACAATTCTAGGAGGCTTAGTTGCTAAAGGAATAGCATCAATTGCTACTTCCTCTTTATCTGGAACAACTTCTATTAGTCTTTGAAGCTCTACTGTTTCTTTATCCTCGTCCACCTTTTGCTTCTTAATAGTTTCTTGTTCTAGCTCAGTGCGTGCTCTCTTTGAACTGCTCTCTTGTGCTATCTCTGCTTTAGCTTTCTTAGAACTCTCTTTTACCAACTTAGTCCGGTAGTCAACAAAGGTATTCACTCTTTTCATTGCTTTGTCAAATAATTCTTGAATATTGACAAATGACTTGTTCTTCAAATCTTTCGGTTTCCATCCTTCCATGTTTTTCAGATAAGTACACATGAAACTCCTTTATTGAGCTCTTGTTGGTGGTCTATTCCTCTTCTCTTCTGCTCTCTTAGCTACAAAATGTTTTCTTTGTTGCTCTAAGAATTGTACAAATAATCTTGCCTTTTCTTCATCAGTCAATTCTTCTTGCTCGTGAGCTTGCAATCTTTGAGCCAACTGATAATCAGCTTTAACTCTAGCCTGAACATCATCCCAAGCTATCTTTACTTCTTCAATTTGTTGAGCTTTTTCTCTGGCAAGCCTTTCTTCTTCTTCAGCTTGTAGCTTGAAGGCAAGTTCTTCATCAAGCATCAATTGATCTTTCTTTGACAATTTCTTCACAGGTTATGGTTCAACCATTTTACCTTTACCTTTATCATGAACATTGAGTTGTGATGGTTGTTGTGAAGAAACTATTGGTGTAGGTGCTTGCTCCTGTTCATGAATAACAAGCCCTTTTGCTCTAGGTCTTGTTCTCACAGCTGTAATTGTTGTAGCAACAGTTGTTGTTGGTAGTTTAGCACTTTTTAGTTCAGCAAATGCTTTAGCTAAAGTAATCTCATCATTAGTTATAACAGTTGTTGTAGTTGTAGCAGCACTAACTAGAATTGTATTGGCAGCTTTAACAACAACTTCACTTTCAACAACCACCTCATCACATCCTAAGTCATGTACTCCAAACATATCTGTATCAACATCAAAATGAGTATTAACTAAGTTAATTCCTGCATCAACATCAATATCAGCTATCCTCCCCTGTTTGGATGCATCCTCCTTACCCAAACCTTCTTCATCAGAGGATTCTACTCTTCTAGACAAACTAACCTTGTATAATCTTTTAAGCCCATGAGTTCTTGACTCTCCTTTCTTCTCTAGTCTCTTGACCCTCCTTTTCAAACTTGTAATATCCTGAGCTTAAGAGGTCTTAGTTTTCTCCAGATCAATAACTCTATTTTGCAAATTGGTACATAATTCCATCAATTCCTTTAGTTTCAGACTATCCTTACCACTTTGAAGTGTGTTACCTCTTACGAGTAGTAGATCATTAGAAAGTTTGGATACATTCTCAGACCTAGTCGTGCAATTATATCCCTTATGGTTTCTTGACGACTAGGACCACCACGTAAACTAGTTCCTAGGGAACTTGGTTCATTAGGTGTTGTCTTAGATCGGGTCTTAAGGATGTTACCACTGTCTTGCTCTGCTTCTAAGCTAGAAGCAGTAGTGGCAGCCCTCATAAAAGTGTCATCCATCTCCTCATTGACAGCCTTATATGCTACATTGGGTGTAGGACCACTAGGATGAGGTACCTCAGTGTCCTTTCTCTTTAACCTTCTTGATCTTTGTTTCTTTTAAGGTTGAGATGTTGATGGTTGAATAATAGTGGGTGTGTGATGGGGATCAGTTGGATTTGCTGAACCTTCACCCATTTCTTCTTGAGCTTGTACCACCATTGTTGAAAATAAGGGTGTGACTCTACTAGAAAATCCTTTTCCTACCCTCTTCATATTTCCAAAGATCTTCTTAGTGTGAGAGGGTGTATCATAAATTCTCTTGTGACTTTGCATCCCTTCAAGTTGTTTATCTAAAAAGACTTGCACAAACCTTGGATACATCAAAAATTTGCCGAACACATTCTCCAAGTTCTTCACCATACTTTCAAAAATATACTTTGAAAAGTTTAACTTCTAGTTTGTAGCTAAACAGATGATTGCAGAAGCGATAGTGCTACTAAACTCATTCCATGCAATAGTCTTAGAACTTAGGCATTGTAGAATAGTATGAATAAGGAATTACCATTGTAAGGAAAAGAATGCCTTATAAAAAGTAAGCTTCCTTAAAATTTTATCATACCCATCCTTGTAAGTTCTTTAAAAATGGTAGCATTTGGCAAACAATCCATACCTTCCTCATCATCCAGTTGAAGGTCACTTCTAACAAATGCTTTAGTAACGATAATCTTCTTCCCATCTACTAGGGCTTGAAACTAAACTTCCCCATTAACCGTTTTCACCTCGACAGTAGACCAAAACCGTTCAATGAAAGATGTATATATAATAGGATTGACGGTTAAAGAATACTTTATAGGGTATGTATTCAAAAAAATCCACTATTTGTTCAAAGCCATCACTTTCTTTATGTTTAGACAAAACGCGACCATGTTGTGAGTATCAGCAAACTTTAGGGTTGTCATTGTATTGGGTTTTGATGATGGATGATGAAATTGAGTTAGGGTTTGTGATTAGAGAGTATATGAAAGAGTGAAATCGATTAAATGAGTGATTGAAACCCTTAATCGAAGTATTTATGAAAATACCCTCAGCAGCATTATCATTCAACTAGCAGTATTAACCCAGCAGTAGTAAGTTATGCTTAGCATCATTAACTTTCATCAACAGTAGTAAGTTATGCCTAGCAACATTAACTTATGCCTAACATCATTAAGTTATGCTAGCAGTATTAACTTATGCCTAGTAGCATTAAGTTATGCCTAGCAGTATTAACTTTGAGTCACCAGCATTAACTCCAATTCCATTTTTAATATATTTAGCTCTCTTTCTGTTTTTCAACTCACCACTTCTCTCAATTCTTTTACTCACCAAAACTCTCTGTCTTTTTTACACATCTCTCTTTCTGTTTTTATTCTCACAAACTCTCTCAATTCTTTTACACACCAAAACTCTCTGTCTATTTTTCCACATCTCCCTTTTTGTTTTTTATTCTCACCAACTCTCTCAATTCTTTTTCTCATAATTTTCACAATGTTAATTATACCAGCACATTTAAGTATAACTAACAGCATTAACTTAGCAGTATTAAGTATAACTAGCAGCACTAATTATACTTAACAGCAGAAACTTTTAATGACATGAATAACAGTACTAATTCATACAAAACTCTACAAAATCATAAAGAGATAAAATATTTTAGAGATTTAAAATTCCAATACTAGCAATCAAATATTGAAATCTACTTACATCAAAAGCTTTTGTAAGTAGATCTGCAACACTCTTGTCAGTATGAATTTTGACCATTTGAATCAATTTCTTTTCATTGAAATCTCTAATAAAATGATGTCTGATCTCTATATGCTTAGTTTTTGAATGAAAAATAGGATTTTTTTAATTATACAAATAGTACTTTTATTGTCAATAAAGATCTTGGTATGCATAAAATTATACCTATAATCAACTAGTTGATTCTGACTCCAAAGCACTTGTCCACAGCAACTTGAAGCAGCCACATACTCAGCTTCTGTTATGGAATTTACAACCACTGTCTGTTTCTTGCACTGCCATGATATTAATCTACATCCAAGGAATTGACAACCTCCTGTTGTAGGCTTCCTATCCAAGCTTGCTCTAGCATAATCACTATCAGTGTATGCTACCAAATCAAAGGGGGGAATCTTTTGGATACCAAAGGCCTAATTTTGATTGACCTTTTAAGTACCTAAAAATCCTTTTCACAGCATGAAGATGTGAAACCTTTGGATTGACTTGGTATCTAGCACAGGCACACACTGCAAACATGATGTCAGGTCTTGAAGATGTAAGATACATCAATGAACCAATCATTGATCTATATAAATGAACATCCACTTCTTCATCATCTTCATTCTTGAGCAAAAGCTTTTGAGTTTCCATAGATGTGCTTGCTGTCTTAACATTAGTAAAACAATTTTTTTTAAAAATCTCAGTCACATACTTGTCTTGACTGATAAAAATCCCATTCTCTTATTGCTTTACTTGTAGTCCTAAGAAGAATGTGAGTTCACCCATAGAACTCATTTGAAACTTCTTATGCATCATCTTCTTAAACTCAGTGCATAATGACTTCTTTGTAGAGCCAAAAATGATATCATTTACATACACTTGAACTAACAGAATATCACCTTTGTCCCTTCTGATAAACAAAGTCTTGTCTATCTTTCCTCTCTGAAACCCATTGTCCAACAAATAAGTTGACAAGGTTTCATACCAAGCTCTCGGAGCTTGATGCAGTCGATAAAGTGCCTTTTATACTTTGTATACTCTGTCAGGTAAATTTGGATCTTCAAATCCTGGTGGTTGACAAACATAGACTTCCTCTTTAATCTTACCATAAATAAAAGCACTCTTGACATCCATCTGGTACACCACAAAGTCTTTAAATGAGGCATAGACTAAAGCCTATTGGCATCAATTTCTTGCAACATGGGCAAGTCTTCTTCATAGTCAATCCATTCTTCTTGTGTGTACCTTGAGCTACCAATTTGCCTTTATTTTCTTATCACAATTCCTCCTTTCATCCTTTGTTATTCCTGAAAATCCATTTAGGCCTATTTCCCATTTTTCTATTGGTAAATTATAAAGTCCAAACTTCTTGTAACTTGAATTGTAGAAGCTTTCCCTGTATAGCTCTATCCAGCTTGGTCCTTCAATAGCATGAATTACCTTTTTAGGTTCTTCCTATGATAAAAAGCAAGCAAACAAGTAGTTTTTAAGGTCTTTATGGTTTGTTCTTTGTTGAATAGTACTAACAAACCCCATGTGTCCTTTATAAATTCTTTGAATTTTCTTGTTTGTGCCAGTGATTTCAAATCTCAAGTCATTGAATCAAGAGGATAATCTTTATGAATTTGTAGTTAGATTAGGACTGATTAGATTTGTGTATCTTAATTGTTCTTTGTTATCCATTGCTCCATCTCTTCATCATCACTTGAGAAGTCAAAATATGCTTTTCATCTTCCCAAAGCAGACATATTTGGATAAATGGAAGTTCATGCTTTGTTTTTCTCCAACAGCATTAACCTTATTTGTGCCAACAGCCATTAAACAGTATTAACATTGTTAGGGCTTGTTACATTATCTTCCTTCTACTTATTCTTTTACATTACACTCATCTTTTCTTGGATCTTCAACAACTTCTTTCCATCATCACTTGAAGGTTTGGATCCATCATCATAAGAACTCTTTGGATCTTGGGGAAATGGTGGATCAGCAGTCCATAATGGTAGCAAAATGTAATCTTTGACAGGTTATATCTTCTTTCTATGTGAATTGCATATCACTTGCTTGTGTACATGCATATAACATTAGACTGTGTCCTCGCAAACCAATTGATCATAATTACATTATTCTTGTTAGTGCATCAATATCAAATAGCCAATCTGGTCCACTACCTACAACATTAGGTGTACTTTCACTAAACCTAATATGCAAGTTTTCTTCCACTATCCTTGTTCTAATAATGAATTACATATTTAAAAGGCATTACTATTCAAAGAGTATCCAACAAGAACCCTTTTTCAGGCTTTACTATCAAATTTTCCTAGTGATATATGGTATTGAGAATGGTAACAGGTACCAAATGTCTCATAAAACTTAAGTTGGTCGTTCTACTATAAAACGTTTCATATAAGGTTCTTGTATGAGGTTAACTACTAACACTCTATTTTGCACATAGCAAGCAGTATTAACTGCTTCTCGCCCAAAAAGTAGTTGGCAACTTAGAATCATCTAGCATAGTCCTAGCAGCCTCAATTTAGTGATTATTTCTCCTCTTTGCAACTCCATTTTTTGTGACGATTTTCTAGTACACTAAATTGTCTTAAATACCTTATCTCACAAAATGATTCATTTCTCTATTTTTGAACACAGTTCTTTATCTCATCTATCACCTTAACCTTATGATCTACAAGATTTATCTATCCTAATTACAAAGGACTTAAGAATGCCACTAGTCTCATCCTTAGTAGCTAGAAAGAAAATGTTAGGAATTAAGGTTTTCTATGAAGTTTATACTGCTAGCTCAACTTAGTACTGCCAAGCTTAAAGAGTTTGTAATGGCACCGTTTATAAACTTACCAGTACTAATGGTTAGTACTGCTATAGCTAATGTTAGTATGCCAGTGTTAACTTAATACTGTTAAGAAGAAGTTAATACTACTGAAGACTAAAGACTGCATGAAGATAAAGACATGCGAAGGGATATGCATGGATTAGTTCAAAGTATATATTCTATAAAGATAGGAAGATATGTACAAGATTATATATTTAGAAGATATGTTGATATCTTATAGAAGTTTAAAAGATTTGTAGTTATCTTGTAAAGGACTCCTTGGTGTATAAAAGGAGATCTTAGGTTATGGTTTTAGATATCAGTTTTCATAGAATATCAAGCTCAAGGTTGTAAACCTTATCACTTATTTAGATGATCGTATTAATATATTGTAGCTTTTTGTGTTGGTTATATCTTTCTGTGTGTCAAAATACTGTAGTTCATTAACTATATTCTGGTGTAGTAACTAGTTTCGCATAGTTATATCATTCACTCAAAGTTTTATTCTTAGTATTTTTGGATTTATCCAAGGATACTAAACCTTACATCAAACTAAGGAGTTAAAGATCTATTTATTGGGATCAACAAGTGGTATCAGAGCTTGTTGTGAAGCTTTGAATAAGAAGAAACAACCTCAATACTATCCTAGATCTATTTTAAGTGAAAAGATGGAGGCAGGAACCACTACTACCAATCTGACTGCAAGACTTCCTATTCTCAACCCAGCAGACTATGATCTTTGGTTAATGAGAATAGAACAGTACTCTCTTATGATTGATTACTCCCTATGGGAAGTAATTAAGAATGGTATACAAGTGCTAAGAGGATGTTGAATAAGTTGAACAGGAATATGACCCACCACTGCAGAGAAAAGCATGAGAGAGGAATGAGATAAAAGAGAGCAACTCTTGTTGATGCATGTCAAACAAGGACCAACTAAAGTTCACTCCATACCAAGATTTCAAAATTGGCTCATGGAGCATAGAGAAGAGATATGGAGGAAAAGGAATCATCAGAAGTTTAAAGGACACTTCTCAAGCAACGTATGAGATTTGCGCATTAAGTTCAGAAACAATGATCAAACCTTTGATAGGGTTACAAAAATTATCAGTCAGTTGGAGATTCTGGAAAGTGATTAACCAAGACAGATTGAAACTTCAAAGCTGGTAGAGAAAGTCTTCCATCTGAATGGAAGACTCATGTCTTAATATTGAGGAACAAGGTAGAAATAGAAACCATCAGTCTGGATGACCTATATAACAACTTAAAGATTTATAAACAGGAAATTACAGGATCAGCAAGCTCAAGTCAAAATCCACAAAATGTGGCTTTTGTATCCAACAGTACTAACAACACCAACAGCACAAATAAAGCAGATAATACTGCTTATGAAGTTAGTACTGGTCATACTCAAGGTAATGGTGTTAACTCCACCTCTCTAGATAATATTTGTGATGCTGTGATTTGTGCTTTCCTTGCAAGTTAACCCAAATCTCCTTAACTTGCTCAAGAAAATCTGGAACAACTTCATCCTGATGATCTGGAAGAGATGGATCTACAATGGGAGATGGCCATGCTGACAATCAAAGCTAGAAGGTTTATCAAGAGAACATGCAGGAAGCTGGACATAAATGGTCAAAGAGTTGGTTTTGACAAGTCAAAAGTGGAATGCTATAATTGTTAATAAAAATGGTCCACTTCGCAAGAAGAATGTAGGATTCACAAGGAAACCGGAGAACAAAGGTAGAGGATTAATACAGACACTATCATAGGGAGACTCCTACTCAGAATGCCATTGATAGTCAAGACGGAATGGTAAGGATATGATTAGAGCTACCAAGCTAAAGAAGAGCATCCTACAAACTATGCATTGATGGCATTTACATCTTCAGGAAGTTCTTCTAGTTCAGATTCTGAGGTAGATTCTTGTTCTAAAACATGTGTAAAAGCTTATGATACTCTTAAAGAACAATATGATAGTTTGTCTTCTGATTACAAAAAATCTCAATTTAATTAGTATCTTTAAAAGCAGGTTTAGAATCAGTAGAGCTTGATTAGCTCACTATAAAGAAAAATGAGGCTGTGTTTGAAGAGAAGCATAAATGTTTTAAAACTTGAAGTTAGACTAAGAGATAATGCCTTAGATGAATACAAAATAAAATTGGATAAAGCAGAAAAAGAAAGAGATCAGTTAAAACAAACATTAGAGAAGTTTCAGAATTCATCCAAGTCTTTAAATGATTTACTGGAAAGTCAGGTAATTGACAAGTTTAAAACAGGACTAGGATATAATGCAACTTTTTCTGCAGTAGAAGGTTTTGTGAATTTATCTGATAAGTCTGGATTAGATAAGGGATATCATTCAGTTCCCCCCACCTATAATAGGGAATTTCATACCTCGCAAACCTGATCTAACATTTATAGATGAAATAGTTGAAAGTGAGAATA
>BQNB010072025.1:7730-26403 GCA_026074375.1 Tanacetum coccineum
TTTTCTATTGAAAGAGCTGTAGTCATTGATTGAGTGTCAAATTGTCCGGATTGATTTTCAAACAACACTTTTACCACCGTGGTTAACACAAATAATTTTGAAGAATCAATTAAGAAAAATTATTTGGTTATCAAACAGGAAGACTTCTCTTCCGAATTAAGAAAAATGCACTGAAACGTACATTAATCCCAAATTGCATGGATATAAAGTAATCCATGCCCGAGCAAAATTAATTACCCGTTGTTAGGAACAGCTGTCTGTAAGACGACAATCTTTCCTTCAAATGAGAACCGGGTTGCAATTTGAAGTAATTGCAAACCATTTTGTAATTCCAAATGACTTAAAATATTTACCCAGTCTATAGAATTTTGTGAGGATATCTGCCAGCTGATAGATTGTTTCCACGAAGTAGAGTTCAACCACTCCATTTTCCACTTGCTCTCGAATGAAATGGTGTTGTATGTCGATGTGCTTAGATCGTGAGTGTTGGACATTGTTGCAGCTTAAAGCAATGGCACTTTTGTTATTACAGTACAGAGGAATCTTATTGAACAGAAAGCCGTAGTATTTTAGCTGAGATCTCATCCGAAGGATTTGAGCACAACATCCAGACATTGCAATGTATTTCGCCTTTGTTGTTGAGATGGCCGTGCTTCAACTTGAAGGCATTACTAGTTTGGTTATTTATCACTGACATACTTACCTTCTTTGCTTCTAATTTCCTCTGCTGCAAGAACTCTAATACTGATGGCACTTCTGAGCTACTTGCCAAAATTGCCTGCAATTATTGGAGATAAAATAAAAGCCACAGATTAAACACAACACAACAACCTGACATCACAAAAAAACCAAAGCAATTTTTTACTTTCTTTTTCTTTTATTTATATTTGAAGTGCTAAATAGGATTACAAATACATATTGGTACAACTAATAATCCAAACTGTTAAATAAAAATTCACATTGTCGAGTTTCATCTCATGGATAATATATGAACAATATAACCCTCATTCCATAATTTCTTAGAGGAACAGAGCCAAATGGCCTAAAACATTCATAGATCACATTAGGCTTTCAGAATAATACCTGCAAGACTTCTATACAATCACTTAATGCCATGACACACACATTATTTATTGCTTTGCATCATCAGTTAACATAAAACTAATAAAAATCCACCACACCTATTGATTTGTTGTATTAACGCTTTGACGATGTTATTTTCATTAGCATTGTATGACATATGCCTATTATTTACATTACATAAAGTATTATTCATGGTGTTTGGCATCTTATCTTAGATCGTCACAACTCAAGCCTCAAAGAGACCAAATCAGAGCAACTTATGTAAGCAAATATTAGTAAAAAACATAAACTACACTATGTTGCAAAGTCACAAAACAGAAGCCGTGGTGATTTCAGTAAAGAATGTGTACTGTTGGTCTTTATATAAGCATGTTCATGAACCAAAATTATCAAACACAACTTATAATAATAATATGTATAAAAAGAGGGATTGTTTAGCTTATGCAATCACTCTGAATTTGACATAAACAATTTATCAAGCATTGCTTATTCCATTAAATAAAAAACTCATAAATTAATTATTAAGAAATGTAGAAACACAATCAACCATTATGTTAAAATCGTATCTCAAACAGTCACAATGAGCAAAATGATAGGAAATAAATAAATATAAATTTAAAAGAAAAAAGATGTGAATTGGGAATAACTTGAATAAGAGGAATTAACTAAAGAAATGGTGTTGGTTAATTGAGAAATTACGGTAGTGAGGAGAACGGCTGTGATGAAGAAGTCGGTTAGGGATAATTGATGTTTGGTAAAGGAGATGTTATGTGAAAGGTTGAAATGAAAGGTAAAGAAGCGGGTGTTGAATTTCTTTTGGTAAAGAAGCGGGTTTTGATTTTTTGGGGAAAGGGGAGCGGGAGCCTTAGAAAAAACAAAGCGGGAGATTGAAAATTCATAAACTTTTGGTGTTTAAGAATAAACTTTTGTATGTCTATGGTTTAGTGTGACCATATATGACATTTGGTCACACTGTTCAAGTGTGTGACATATATTTGTCACTTTTAAATGTATATCGTGACTAATGCTTCAAACTTACTTTTCAGTTGTCACACATTTCAAATTCATATGTGGCTAAATATTCAGCAAAAAATAGCAGTCACTTTTAAATAATGTGTGACAAACTTGACTATATGATTTAGCCACATACATAATTACTTCATGTGACCATATATGGATTTTGTCACACTGTTCAATTGTGTGACATATATTTGTCACATATGTATATATATATAGAGTGACTAATGTTTCAAAATTATTTGTATCTGTCACACGTCCCAAGTTATAAGTGACTAAATAATCAACAAAAAATTACCAATTACCTCTAGTCACATAAATATTCAAATGTATGACAATGAAATTCCGAAATGGTCACACAAAATGAGTTCAAGTGTGGCTGTTTATTTTATCCCGGTACATTTAGTCTCATAAATATCTGACTGTGTGGCCATTCAAAAAATAGCATGTGTGACAAAATCCAGTTTTTGTACCAGTGCGAATGACAGACATTCGGCATTAATGAGGGTTAAGTAACTTTTGTCGTATACACACAAGATTAAACAATGAATTCAACCATTTATTATATACTCCCTCCGTCCCACATTAAGTGTCCATAACATAAAAGCACAAAGTTTTAGGTGCAATAAATTGTTACAACTATTAGTTAATCAAATGACAATTATACCCCTAATAAATATACTTTAAAAACTCAAAAAGTAGAAAAAAACTTAATGGGCCATATATTCAAAGGGCAAAACTAGAAATTTAGTTATCAAGATTCCTTCATTTATTGTATTAGACACTTAATATGGGACAATCAAAGATACTATTGTGGACACTTGATATGGGACAGAGGGAGTAGTAATCTAGAAACTTAAGCAACAAGTTGAAACCCTAAACCCACATTACCCCTAACCGGGTGACCCATGGGTTCTAAATGGACTCATGGTATTATTTGGGCTTTTACAAATAATTACAAGTGCATTACTAATTAATTATTTAGCCCGTTAATTGATAAAGCGTCTGACGATTAAACTAACGATCGTTAAATTATTTCGTGAAACATCTATATATACTCTCTTATAAAAGACAGTTTTTTCAGCCCCCCAATTAATTTTTTCCAAAAAAAACTTTTAACCTCATGCTGACACGTGTCATTTTAATTCTCTTATTCCACCATCCCTTATGACCGACAATACTAACAAAGATGACTAATCCTCCCCACTTTCAGTATCTTCTCTAATAAATATCATATATTCTCTCTCATGAATTATTCAAACAACCAGCCCTAAAATAACTGTTATCACAAACTCTAAAATACTTCTTATGTACGCCTCTTCTTGATTCTTTACACATTCAATAGTGGGTTTTGAATTTTCAGTTTCAATTCACGCATTAATGTTAATTCCTCTAAAACAGTTTCATTCTTTACAGATTAAAATACATCTAGATTTATCTTTGTTAACCAAACCCTAACTCATAACTGCAAAAACAAAAACAAAAAAACCCTAAATCGACACATCAAAACAAAATCGACTCACGATTGTACGGTGATTTTTTATAGTTTTTGTTACTTTCTAATCGAGTTTTTTTCTTTTTTTGTTAGATAGTTTTTTTGTTTTGGTGATAATTTGCAGAATTGCAGGGTTTTGATCAACATAACCGCATAGGTGATTGATCCTTTTTTTGAAAATATAATCTGTCATAAAGAAACAGTCACTTTTTTCTTTGCTTTAAATGAAGCACTATGTAGGAAATTTTACGACATGTATCTGCAAAAGAGCACAAAAGCCAGGTTCGTTTATATTCCAATGTATGTATAATCTGCACTTCTTAATTATGGACTGCTTAGTTCCTACTCTATCATTGCTTTAAGGTGAAATTTAGATAAATCTACTTTAAATTTGTGTTTGTGTTTTTCCGTTATGTTTTTGTTCTTTGTTTGACCTTATATAATATTTTTGTTCTGTGTTTTTCCATTATAATTTTTCTGTGGACCTGCTATACTTGATTAAGGGTAACAAATGGCATGGTTTAAATTAAAACAATGATTATAATTGTTATGTGGACATGTTGAAGCGTCTTAGGTAATTTATACAACACTTAATGTAATTTGCTTTTAACTGTTACTTTCTTTCTGAGAATAATGTGAACCAATTTTTAGTCCCTTGGAGTTAAGGTTGTATGATACTTGAGTTTTAATTCAATTCAACACTTTCGTAATACAACACACAAGCTCATGTAAAACGTTAAAGAAGAATCAATGTTAACAATGTAACAAATGGGTGTTAACTAATACTACTGCTTTCAATATATTAATGCATGCCTTGGAATTTATAGAATTCTTGAACATCTTAACATGTTTTTGTAAGGAAGGAAATGAGTTAGTGGTACACAAATAACATGATGGTATCGTTGGTTGTATCGGTTTTTATTGTAACAATATCATGGAAATGTCAGGTTCATTAGTGAAAGAAGTGGACACAATAGGTGCATATGATTTTTTTGTTGGTGCCCATCGAACTAAAATCGTCGCTAACCAATCTGTGTGCTAGAGGTAACTTGACCACTTTTTCACATTTTAGTCGGCTAACTTTTACATATACATGTTACCAATTTTGACCCATGAATTATAAGTGGGCCAATTTGGATTATGTTATTAACTGTCGGATCGGGTAAAAGAACCCGCTTTGAAGAGGAAACAAATGAACCAACGACATAGTCTTCTGGTATGGTCGGGTTGAATCACGGGTCCAAGAAACAAGTTCTACTACACTTCAACATCATTATGGTACAAGAAATAAGTTTCTTTCTAGGCATGTATCACGAAGGTGTTGTCTCTTTTTAAAAACATATAGCTAAGAAGACTGTATGTGAGAGCATGTTATAATTTTTTATTTTATTTTGCATAGATATTTTTTATATACGATTTATTACGTAATGTTTTAGAAAGTTTGGATTTGTGATTTGCTTCTTAACGTAGGTACTATATGCTGATGGTGATGACAAAAAGCTAAATCTTTATAAGGAATGGCGAAGGATGCTTGGTGAGACGTCACATGATCAAGTTACTCTCAGGTTGGCAAATTTTAAGATAATCTAAGTAGTTTTGCTACTATTTTGGAAAATTTCAGAAAAAATCTAATATTTTCTAATCTATCCTTCTGATCGCATATTCTCTTGGGCATCACTCTTAAAAGTAGTATAGAAACACAAGTTTTTAGGCTGCAAAAAGTGATACGATACTTTACAAAAGTTTAATGTCGAGTTGCCACATTTATAATACATGATGGTTGTATCGGTTTGATTGTAACATTTTCATGGAAAAAAATCATATATAAGCGATTTTGTTACATCGAATTGCTAATATGATGCAAAGTTAGCAAGAAGATGTAACATAGCCACCATTCAGTTGTAGGTAAATTGACCCATCATATCAGTTCGAAGATTATGATTTTGCTTATTACGATATTTAAATAGTAATGAGCTCAAACACTGATTTCAATGGTCATCTTAGTCAAGAGTTTCTCTACTTATTCGATGAGTTCGATATTATATTCTCTAAGGTCGACACGACCTCTGTACTTGATGGTGGTGGCTTATCAATATCAGGCGTAAGTGATTTAACAAGAAAGAAAGATATTTGAAATCTAAGTTGTGTACATCACATCTCATGTTCTTAAAAGAAAGTGATTTAAGAGAGGTATATGGTCTTAAGCTTTTCTTATGGGGCGTTAATTTGGCATTGTGGTGTATAAATGATTACTGGTGCATTCTTATATGTGTAGATAGTTAGTTAATATAGTAGCTCTTTTGATAGATATTTTATAAGAAAATCAAGTCAATAGATTATAAGTTTTCAGTTATAACTCATTGTTTCTAACCACACTTATAACTTATCTATTTGACCAGTTACTCGACACACCTAACCCATTTTGATACCTCGAGTCTTAACAAACTGCACAGAAAGCTATTAGGGAGCCACACACTAAACTACCTCACATATTGGTTGTGTCTTACCTTATGGTTAGCGACGCTTTTGCTATACAAATTATATTTTTTTACCAATAAGATACATAAAACAAGAAAAGTTATCATGCAAGTTATCTTGAGTTAATGATTTGAGTTTTTAGCTATATATAATATTATAACACAACGGCGCCAAAAATTGATTCGATAAATTAATATATATAATATATAATAAATATATAATATAAATATATATAATAAGAATTTTCAAAATATCAATTAAGAAGAGTGAGTAAGAATTCCGTAAGGCTTTAAGAAGGAAAATTGCTTTTGACCAAAGAAAAATCTAAAAAAAAACCTTCCCGGGTCGTTTCCCGACGAGGCGTGAATTGAGAATCGGGTTTAAGTTCGTGATCGCGTTTTTGAATGATTCAATATTTGATTTGGATTCTATTTCTACAATTAATATGCAAAAATAAGTAAAAGCAAGCTAATAACGAAAGCAATTAAAAATCAAACCTAAAAAACGTTAACGAAAATTAAAAACGCGACTCTAAAAACCTAAACTATCAAATTTTAACCCTACAAAAGCAAATTTAATTTTTAAAGTTCCTAAATGATAAAAGAAAATTTTAGAAAAAAGAATAAAATATTTTTGACTTTTAAATTATTTATGATGAATTTAAAACTGATTTAATCTAAAAAATTAATTAAAAATGCTAAACTAAATTGGAAAATTCTAAAAAAATTATAAAAAGTACTTTGGACAATGCTTAATCTAGGAAAAATAAATAGGGCAAAACAGCTTATTGAAATAAGCTGGAAATAAGCTAAAATGGGCTGAAGGCTTAAATGGCCAAAAAAAGGGTTACATATTAAATTTTGCAAAGCATTAACGGAAAAGACCCTAGGGCAGTGTGGTAGCAGAGTGTGGTGTTAAAAACTAGGGAGAAGTTGTGGAGGTCTTGGGTTCGAGCCTTGCTCACCCTTGACATCCCAATTTCCCTAGTATTTTTTTTGAAAAAGCTTAAAGAACAAGTTAAAATAAGAAAGTTTAGTAAAAGCACTTAGATAAGAAACTTAGAAATAAGCTCAGAAAAAGCAAATGAAATTAGCAGATTGCCTTAAAAGCTTATATGACATTTTAGCTTAAAATGATTTGAACTTAAGACTCAACAAGCTAACAAGACACCAAATAAGCTTATAGCAGTTTAAGCCCTAGACCTAATAAGCAAAATAGATAGGAATTAAGCAAAGACAATAAGCTTAAGACAACTAAAAGGAACTAAGACACAAGACTTAAGATGACAAATTCTAAGGACTTTTTGCCAAACATTTAAACTAAAATAAGAACTAATAAGCACTAGATAAAAGCTAAAGAGTGAAAATTGATACAGATTTAGTTTAGCACTTAAAAAACATAAATAAGCTGAAATTTAGATCGTAAACCTAAAAATAAGCTAGAAAAAGATTATGCCAAAGACAGACTACACTAATATGGTTTTTGGACTTTTTGATATGAATGACCCCTTTTTTTAAACTTAAAATTAAGACAGAAGAGCTACTTTAGACCAACTGAAAACTTGAAAAAAAATTGAATTTGGACTACAATAATCTAATGTTAACCAACTTCAACCTAAATTAAGCTAAGATAATGCCTTAGATAATCTGCATAATTATGACAATTAGGCTTAAAACACTTGACTTGCTAAATTGATTTTTGACCCAAAACCCTTAAAAGGTTAAACCAACACAAGGACTCAGAACAAGTTTATGCAGATGCAACTTACTTTAACCACAAAAAACACAACTCAAGCATGATTTTAAGAAATGCTACTGATAAGCAGATTGAAAACTATTAAACTAGCAGACTTGCATATTTAGGGATTCAAACTTGAAAACTTTGACAAAACTTATCTAAATTATTTAAAACTAACTTTAAGACTTAAATTGAGCTAATGAAAACTGATTTTGGAATCAAAGACAGGTTATACCTCTTTTGACCCATTTTAAGATCTTAAACCAAACACCCCTTTAAAAACTTAAAATCCTATTAAAAGCTAAAACAGACTTGATTAAGCTCTAAATTATGAAATCAGATTTAGCACTATGGCATTTAAGCACAAATAAGCTAAAACTTAAGGACAAAAAGCACTGATTAATAAGCTAAGCTAATAAGCAGTTAAAACTGCTATAAGAGCAGTTTTAACTTAAACTCAAGTTAAACTAAATCTAAGCTATAAACTAAATGTAATAAGCTATTTGAACACTGATTAAGCACATATAAAGCAGTAATAAGCAAAGGTTAAGCAGTAATAAGCAGGAAATAAGCAAAGCAGTTAAATGAACTTAAAATAAGAAATTGAGAAAAAGAAAGAGTACCCTTGCCTTGTGCTCTAAACAAGGGCTTAAGCTGCTCAATAGAGCTTGTCTACAGCTCTAGCTTGTTGTAAACAAGCTGGTAAGAAAGCCATAAGCCCATCCTTTTTTGGCTTATCATCCAAAGAACTCCAAACCATAAAATTTAACCAACTGAATTGAAAGCAACAAACAAGATCAAATAAGCTTTTAAGTTAAAGAGGACGTGAGTAAACATTGTAGCTTATTAAAAAGTTTGAGTAAATGGCATAAGTAAAAAGTTGTGTTTAAAGAAGGCAAATGATTTAAACTAAAAATAACTTTTTATTAATAAAATGAGAAGTACATTAACTGAATACAAGAGATAAGCAAAAGTTAAGCTGGAAAATAAGCTGAAAGTAATTTTACACTACTCCTAATTAAATTACACTAGATACCTTTTACAAAATGAAATCCTAAACTCTTTATAGGAATACAAAACTGCAGGGGACCTTGTACTTATGCTTGTTATGTGAGAGGAAACCAAGCCTCAATCCTGGCCACCCAATTCCATTTTGTGCTTCTTCAATTTAATCATGGCCCTTGATTTTGTAATATCCAATAAAACGTCTTAGGATTGCCAACGTGGTTGTCCTAACCTTGAAGAATAGGTTAAATTGGATTTGTTTGATTGTGGGGAAGAGGTTAAACGGTTTTGTCTGTTTGTAGGGTACGTATGAAAGTGACAATGAATAGTGTGAGTGGCGAGAAAAGGGTTTTGGGTAGTGTGTGAGTTAAAAGGTAATGAGGTTAGGGTGTAAGGGCTAGGGGTGTAAAGGTAAAAAGGATGTAGGGGCTAATCTTGTTAGTCCCTAAGGACTAGCAATGTTAGTCCTCAAGGACTAACGATGCAAACCCTTAAGGACTAATGGTGTAATGGTTTTAAAGGGTGTATGGTTAAGTGGTTAATGGAATTAGGATTGGGCCGGGTTAGGATTTAAGTTTTTTTCGATTTTTAAAACTTATAAGTTTTATAGATGAAGGCTTAATGGGCTGACCCGGCCCATTAAATAGGTACGGGTTGGCCCATTTAAGATTTCTTCGGTTTTGGCTTCGTCTTTGACTTGTTGACTTCGACTTTGACTTTTCGACTTTGACTTTTTGCGCTATTTCCAATCCCGTGCTCGGTTTTGTCATTTTTAGCTTTGTTTTTGTCCTTATGTTAATATCCGACACCTGCACAGTAAATAACTCAAAACAAGTGTATGTTGGCATTTTATGTCTGTTTTTGGTCATTTGGGGTCGTTTTATTAGATAAAAACTATGTGTATTTAAGCACATACCAAAATCCCCCAAACTAAACTATTGCCGTGTCCTCACGCAATGCCATAAGTAAACACTTTAGAAAACTAAGAATCTCAATCCCCCTCGACTAATTACCTCGAAAAGTAGCTAAGTGTTCATCAAGGGGAATTAAAGAATCATTAGTTTTGAAAAGCCCCATTTTGACCATTTTTAAACATTTACACTTATTACCACACATATTTTTGTATTTTTTTAGTACATTTCTTTTTAAGCAACTAACTAACATGTTTGGACTTTCGTTATTCTTATAACTTTTAGGGTCACAAAACAAGAAGCACTTTAATCCTAAAATGCCCAAAAAAGGATAAATTCATCGTTCCAGACTTTTCACTTGTCCCAAACCAAGCTTAAAAAAGAAATCACCGTTAAATATAAGGTAAGATGCTAACACTACTCATATTTGCAACTTGTAAACTTTTCACTCCCGACAATTATTATATATTATGTGAGTGTGCTTATTTCGAATTTCAATCATGGATCAACTTTTTGTAAAATTTCTATGCATCACGTTCCACCCAAAAGTAATGAGTTTGAAGGCGAGATCATCACATGTAGCGACTTTCGTCTTGGTACATCCCAACCTTGCGGCTAAGTGACCAGGCTTTTGACACCCCACAGAGACTAGTATCGGGACTCACGGACCTTCGGTTTCAAAACCCTTGGATTTCCCGTACATACATAAAATCACAACTTAAAACAAAATAGTCTTTAAACAAAAGCATATTAATTTAAGAAAAAGAGATTTTCCCTATATTTATTAAATCAAATATATTACACTTAATATAATTATACATCCTTTAAACTAAGGAAATCCTTGACCTTTTAGAAGGCTGCAACATCGGTTGTGAGCCGGCAAGATGCAACGAACTTTTATCAGTCTCGGATAATTACTATGTGCCTTATTTAGAAGACTGCAACATCGGTTGTGAGCCGGCAAGATGCAGTAAACTTTTATTAGCCCACAGTTAATATTATTATTATTACCTCGTCATTTTTTTCCACTTTATATTACCACGATAAAGAGAAAATTTCTTTTTAACAAATTTAAGTATAAATTTGAACTAAGACTAAAATTATTGTTATCGATCATACTTCAAAAAATCGTTGATATAAGTTTAATTTTCGAAAAGAGAACGTATTATTAGTCCGGTTAGAAGCTTATGGGAGAGAAAAGCCACAAACTACACTTATGAGCTCTCAAGATTTCCAACTAATCCTTGTTTAGCATCTAACTCATAATTAACTCTATCATTTCTCGTTCTTCGCAAATTTAAAATCTTTAATAAAAAGATCCGTGAATGCTTAGTCTAAAAGTTAAGGGACAAGCTAGAGCTCAACACGCTCGATCGAGTCAAAATTTATTCTTATTCTACCCAGCAGGAAAGTCAACATTGTGATAAAACACTTATTTTATTTTTGAAAATTTTTAAAATTTTTCATTTTTTTGGTATTTTGGTGGTAAAAACGGGATTACGTGAAAACAACGACTGCAGGCACAATCAAATCAATAGATCCCACCACATACCAAGAATAAACATTGTCCTCAATTTTTTAAGAAGGGTCTCTACGTAAATCTAAAGCCGTTTATTAAGTATGCATAAAGATAAACGTTAGTCGATAAGATTGGATATTGGATTCCCATAAGCATGCTAAGGATTGAAGCTCGAATGAACGAAGGACAAGACCACGAGCACGAGAGGCTTCCTAATCTAGGGCAATCCAGGACATACAACAAAACATAAAGCACGAGAAAGGAAGAGGTGAGCCTCCTCACAACACACTTATTCATTACTACTATTATAATAAGATAAGCATGGGTTGCCACCCACGAAGCGCTTATTTTTGTTAACCGAGTCTTGAGCCTGACTCGATCCCACATACTTGAGATGGTTAAGGAGGATAGAAATGGAGAAACGAAACATCCAAGATAGGAATGTCCCCTCCAGAAATCATCCTCGGGCTCTTAGAAAAATCAGAAGTGATTTTGCCCAGATGAGATAAGAGATTAGAAGAAAGAATCCCAGGATTGAAAATTTGGTCTTCATTTTCGGATGAAAATGGAAGCAAAGTCTCAATCACTGGACAGAGAGGATTATGGATAAATCAGATAGAAAATGTATCCCGAGTTAGAAATCTCTTGGATTAGACATCAAAGAATATCCCTGGATCAAAAATCTTGTTTCTAGCTCCGGAAGGAATAGAAACTTCAAGATCGGATCCGAGAGATTCATCAGAAGGAATGAAGTCTGAATTCAGCATAAGGGTGGGATGGGTGGGTAACACATTAGGCATATGAACATGAGGTTATCCTAAAATATCTTCCATAACAATGCTAGTCAACTCTCCCTGATCGGGCTCAATCTCAAAGAGAAACGATTCATACTCGGGAAGAGAGTTATCAGAATGAGTAGTGGTACTGCCACTACTCGTCTCTTCCGTATGATCGCTAAAAGTCTCGAATTCGGGTAAAGAATTATCCGAATAAGAGAGAGAAGTATCGGACTTCTTAAAGAAAGAGTCACTATCCTCAACGGGGATAGGAAATAGGGAAGGAGACTTGAGCACACAATCAGGAGTGGGGTTGTCATTCAAAGATTCGATCTTAGCAATAAGAAGATAGATATTCAATAATTTCTCATGAAGTATATCGTCCTTCACCTCTTCTAAGCTGACGAGCTCAGAATCGGGAGGTGATGCCTCAACGTAATCGATGTTCTCAAAAGAATCGTCATCACTCGAAGTACAATCATCGTTAAAATCGGAGAAAATCTCAAAGTGATCGTTTAAAACATCAAGAGGAGGAGAATTATCACAAAAAGGCACATCACATGTATCGTTGGAAATACCCTCGGACTCACTTGGGATTGGGACAAGGTTCTCAACACTAGACTTTATTAATTCGTCCGATTCCGTTTCCGGAATAGTGCTAAGATGCTCGTCCCCCATACTTAGAGAGTTATCGGGCTCCTCGGTTGATAAGTCGGGTGTGATTGCATTAGACGAATTCTCTAAATATTCCTTATACTGAATAGTATACTCATCATCATCATCGTCAAAAATAGGAAACTTCCAATATGGAGTAAAAGCTGCCTGCTCCTCCTGCTCTTTCTGAACTGCCTGCTCATGTTGTTGAATCACTATTTTCACAGCGGATTGCACCGTAGTTATCATTTCTTGAGCGTGCTTTTCAAAAAATTCTTTGATACTTTCCTCAGGAGATTGAAAACTGACGGGATACTGCGGGGGTTGAAATTGGTCAAAATCGGAAGAATTAGAATTATAGAAATTTTGGTTCATCGGTTGACACTGAAAAGTCTCATGAGGACCCCCGTAATTTTCACAACAAAGAATTTGTTGAAAATTAGGCGAATTTTGAGGAACAGTTTCATCAAAGTTTTGATTGTAGCAAGGTTCTAGCTCATAGAATATCAATTTTTAACATTGATAACTCTCATGAGGACCCCCACAACGAGTACAACAAAGATATTGTTGTGAAAAACTTGGTGAAGTTTGTGGAAAATTATTGTCAAAGTTTAGATTGTAACACGGTTCCGGCTCATAGATAAGCGGGACTTGTGGTGGACAATTGTAACCATAATGAGCATCGTTTCCACATAACTCACAAGAATTCATCTGGGGTTGTGGAGACGAGTCGAGGGTTTCATCGTAAGAAATCGGATTATGATCATGAACAAAATTGTCTCTGGAACTCACATTTGAACAACAACGTCCTCTATTATACAAAGCTCCACAAGACGAACATTCTTTAAACACATACATGATGATAGAATTAAAGAGGGATAAAGAGAAGAATTAAACAAAATGGGGTTAAGAAGAATATTTTTTTTGGATTTTTATGTATCCCCCCCCCCCCCCCACAGCCCCACCCCCCCCCCCCCCCCCCCCCCCCCCCACCCCCCCCCCCAGCCCCCCAACCCCCCCCACCCCCCCCCCCCCCCCCCCCCCCCCCCCCCCCCCCCTCCCCCCCCCCCCCCCCCTTTTTTTGGATTTTTATGATAAGAAAAAAGAAATAATTAAAAATAAGAGAGAAAAATTATTTTTGGTAACCGAAAGTCAAAAGTGCACGGTAGCTCTCTAGAAAACGCACAAAGAAGCGGATGAGCGGGTAAGCGCGAAGCGTTTTAAAAACCTTCTCCTTTAGGGTCGAAGTTCGTAGGATCGACCCTCCTTATACCTCTCTTAAAGTTTGTTAACTAAAGATGAGCCGAAACAACAATTAACAAACGATTATTTTTTTAAAATTAAAATAAAAGAAAATAAAAATAGAAGTTTAAAATATTTTTGTATTTTTATGGTTTTATAAAAAGAAAATATTCACAATAAAAAACGATAACTTTACAAGGAAGGGTCTTCAAACACTATCTTCAAATGCAAACACGATAATCGCACACACCTCCCCGGCAGCGGCGCCAAAAATTGATTTGAGTTTTTAGCTATATATAATATATAAGTAATATATATATAACTAAATATTAATTAAGAAGAGTGAGTAAGAAATATATATATATATATATATATATAACTAAATATCAAAATATCAGAGAGAGAGAGAGAGAGTAAGTATTCCGTAAGGCTTTTAAGAGATTATTTACTTTTGACCAAAGCAAAATCCAAAAAAAACCTTCCCGGGTCGTTTACCGACGACGCGTGAATTGATAATCGGGTGTAAGTTCGTGATCGCGTGTTTGAATGATTAAATATTTGATTTGGATTCTATTTCTACAATTAATATGCAAAAACAAGTAAAAGCAAGCTAATAATGAAAGCAATTAAAAATCAAACATAAAAAACGTTAACGGGAATTAAAAACGCGACTCTAAAAACCTAAACTATCAAATTTTAACCCTGCAAAATCAAATTTAATTTTTAAAGGTCCTAAGTTATTTATTATGAATTTAAAACTGATTTAATCTAAAAAATAATTAAAAATACTAAACTAAATTAGAAAATTCTGAAAAAATTATGAAAAGTACTTTGGACAATGCTTAAGCTAGGAAAAATAAAAAGGACAAAACAGCTTATTGAAATAAGCTAAAATGGGTTGAAGGCTTAAATGGATAAAAAAAAGGTTACATATTAAATTTTGCAAAGTATTAACGGAGAAGACCCAAGGGCAATGTGGTAGCAGATTGTGGTGTTAAAAACTAGGTAGAGATTGTGGAGGTCTAGGGTTCGAGCCTTGCTCACCATTGACTTCCCAATTTCCCTAGTTTTTTTTTAAAAAGCTTAAAGAACAAGTTAAAATAAGCAAGTTTAGTAAAAGCACTTAGATAAGAAACTTAGAAATAAGCTCCAAAAAAGCAAATGAAATTGGCAGATTGCCTTAAAAGCTTATATGACATTTTAGCTTAAAATGATTTGAACTTAGGACTCAACAAGCTAACAAGAGACCAAATAAGCTTATAGCAGCTTAAGCCCTAAACCTAATAAGCAAAATAGCCAGGAATTAAACAAACACAATAAGCTTAAGACAACTAAAAGCAACTAAGACACAAGACTTAAGATGACAGATTCTAAGGACTTTTTGCCAAACATTTAATATAAAATAAGAACTAATAAGCACTAGATAAAAGCTAAAGAGTGAAAACTGAAAACAGATTTAGTTTAGCACCTGAAAAACATAAATAAGCTGAAATTTAGATCGTAAACCTAAAAAATAAGCTAGAAAAAGATTATGCAAAAGACAGACTACACTAATATGGTTTTTGGACTTTTTCATATGAATGACCTCTTTTTTTAAACTTAAAATTAAGACAGAAGAGCTACTTTAGACCAACTGAAAACTTGAAAAAAATTTGAATTTGGACTACAATAAGCTAATATTAACCAACTTCAACCTAAATTAAGCTAAGATAATGCCTTAGATAATCAACATAATTATGACAATTAGGCTTAAAACACTTGACTTGCTAAATTGATTTTTGACCCAAAACCCTTAAAAGGTTAAACCAACACAAGGACTCAGAATAAGTTTATGTAGATGCAACTTACTTTAACCAATAAAACACAACTCAAGCATGATTTTAAGAAATGCTACTGATAAGCAGATTAAAAACTATTAAACTAGCAGACTTGCATATTTAGGGATTCAAACTTGAAAACTTTGACAAAACTTATCTAAATTATCTAAAACTAACTTTAAGACTTAAATTGAGCTAATGAAAACTGATTTTGGAATCAAAGACATGTTATACCTCTTTTGACCCATTTTAAGATCTTAAACCAAACACCTCTTTAAAAGCTTAAAATCCTATTAAAAGCAAAAACAGACTTGATTAAGCTTTAAATTATGAAATCAGATTTAGCACTATGGCATTTAAGCACAAATAAGCTAAAACTTAAGGACAAAAATCACTGATTAATAAGCTAAGCTAATAAGCAGTTAAAACCGCTATAAGAGAAATTTTAACTTAAACTCAAATTAAACTAAATCTAAGCTATAAACTAAATGTAATAAGCTATTTGAACACTAATTAAGCACATATAAAGCAGTAATAAGCAAAGGTTAAACAGTAATAAGCAAGAAATAAGCAAAGCAGTTAAATGAACTTAAAATAAGAAATTGAGAAAAAGAAAGAGTACCCTTGCCTTGTGCTCTAAACAAGGGCTTAAACTGCTCAATAGAGCTTGTCTACAGCTCCAGCTTGTTGTAAACAAGCTGGTAAGAAAGCCATAAGCCCATCCCTTTTTGGCTTATCATCCAAAGAACTCCAAACCATAAAATTTAACCAACTGAATTGAAAGCAACAAACAAGCTCAAATAAGCTTTTAAGAGCTTATTTGAGCTTAAAGAGGACCTGAGTAAACATTGTAGCTTATTAAGAAGTTTGAGTAAATGGCATAAGTAAAAAGCTGTGTTTAAAGAAGGCAAATGATTTAAACTAAAAATAACTTTTTATTAATAAAATGAGAAGTACATTAACTGAATACAAGAGATAAGCAAAAGTTAAGCTAGAAAATAAGCTGAAAGTAATTTTACACTACACCTAATTAAATTACACTAGATACCTTTTACAAAATGAAATCCTAAACTCTTTATAGGAATACAAAACTGCAGGGGACCTTGTACTTGTGCTTGTTGTGTAATAGAGGAAACCAAGCCTCAATCCTGGCCATCCAATTCCATTTTGTACTTCTTCAATTTAATCATGGCCCTTGATTTTGTCATATCCAATAAAATGTCATAGGATTGCCAACGTGGTTGTCCTAACCTTGAAGAATAGGTTAAATTGGATTTGTTTGATTGTAGGGAAGAGGTTAAACAGTTTTGTCTGTTTGCTGGGTATGTATAAAAGTGACAATGAATAGTGTGAGTGGCGGGAAAAGGGTTTTGGGTACTGTGTGAGTTAGAAGGTAACGGGGTTAGGGTGTAAGGGCTAGGAGTGTAAAGGTAAATAGGATGTAGGGGCTAATCTTGTTAGTCCCTAAGGACTAGCAATGTTAGTCCTCAAGAACTAACGATGCAAACCCTTAAGGACTAATGGTGTAATGGTTTTAAATGGTGTATGGTTAAGTGGTTAATGGACTTAGGATTGGGCCGGGTTAGGATTTAAGGGTTTTTGGATTTTTAAAACTTATAAGTTTTATAGATGAAGGCTTAATGGGCTAACCCGACCCATTAAATGGGTACGGGTCAGGATGGCCCATTTAAGATTTCTTCGGTTTCGGCTTCGTCTTTGACTTGTTGACTTTGACTTTGACTTTTTGTGCTCTTTCCAATCCCGTGCTCGGTTTTGTCATTTTTAGCTTCATTTTTGTCCTTATGTTAATATCCGATACCTGCACAGTAAATAACACAAAACAAGCGTATTTTGGCAATTTATGTCCATTTTTTGTCATTTAGGGTCATTTTATTAGGTAAAAAGTTTGTGTATTTAAGCACATACCAGTTAACTAAGTATGTATGCTGATGTTGTGTTACAAGAATACAAGGCCTTATGAAGTAGTAAGCAAATAAGGACAAATCTATTCCTTATTTCAGAAGATATTTTGAAGCAGAAGGTTTTGTGTGCAACCATCAATTTTGCTCTTCTTATGGAAGCGAATGATCTGATTCTGCTACAGATGCATCCGTGCAAAAAGAAGCAACCAAATCTCATCCTTCAGAATGGTGGCATGCCGGGGATGTTCTGTTTAACCTTGATGAGGGACGGGCAGAAAGGCAGCAGTGTGTTGTTGCCGCATCAGATATACTCTGAAACTTCTCTTTTATGCCAGAAAATGAAGTCATTAGAGGCCATCATCGCCATTGCTTGAAAACAATCTGCGAGTGCATGGAGGACCATGTTATAGGTGAGATGAAAAAATGCTACATGTTTCTTACCAAATACTAACATGTAAAGCAACAATGCAATTATCTATGAATAATCTTTAATATGTATAACCATGCTTCGTAAGTAGACAACCTAAATAACCCTGTCTCTTTATAAATAAAGATTCCAGAACATCCAATTTTAAATGCCCCTGGATGGCCCTGTTCTTGGTTTGACGCCTTAGAAAATTCACAATAATGAGCATGATATTATTAGTCAACATTGAAAGTCAAGTCAACATTCAAACATTCAAGTCAAGTCAAGACATTTATTAGTCAAGACATTTATTATTTATTAATTTGTATTGGGCCTAAGCCCATGGTAATCATTCCAGAATGTTCTCTTATATCCTATATATAGGATAGTTGTTATCAATAATAATCAAGGAATCAAATTAGCCTTTCAATATGGTAATCAGAGCAAAAACCGACCCTCTCCTAATTTCTCTCTAAAAAGTTGACCCTCTCCCTAAGTTCTCATTATATCTCTCGACTAGTGTAATCTCAAATCATCTCCGATTGTATTTCAATATGTTCACATGTACCCTAGCCTAATATGTGGCATACAAGACTAATGTTGCTCAACAG
>BQNB010072026.1:0-32564 GCA_026074375.1 Tanacetum coccineum
AATTTTGTTGATGATTCTCCTAACGTTTTCAACCCACCTCCGCAACCCCCGACGTATTCTTATGAGTTTTGCGGGAACGATGCTTATAAGACTTAATACTGCCAACAGTACTAATGGAGTTAGTACTGCCAGTACAAACTTAGTACTGCCGGTGTTAATTAATACTGCTAGGAGAAAGAGTTAATATTGCTGATGGTTAAAGTTGCTGACTTGGAGATAAGGATGCATGGAGATTATTATGGGATGTTTATATTTGAATTGTAACTAATCCTAAAAGATAGGTAGTTCTAGTAAAGGACTCCTTGTGTTCTATAAAAGGAGATCCTATGTTTAGAATAGATATACTTTTCAAGTGATAGAAATACTTTTAGAGAAAGATTGTAATAGCTTCAAGGTTTGTAACCCCAGTACTACAAGAGTACTCGTATTATTCTAATAATATTGAAGCAGTTTGTTCATTGTTCATTGTTTGTTTGATATTACTATTCTATTGATAAACACCTCTAGAGTATCAAAGTGTAGATTCCGCATACACTTTAGTATACATACAAAGTCTCAACCTTTGTTATTTTGGATTCATCCAAGGTAACAAACACTTTACTACGTAAAGAATCGATCAAGGCGTAGGATCAACAAGTGGTATCTTCTCTAATTTGTCAGCATATTTCTTCCAGCAGTAGTAATCACTCAGCAGTTGTAACTGAGCACAAGCAGTATTAACTAGCTTAGAAGTTTAGTCTAGCAGTACTAACATACACTAGCAGTACTAACTTTTGTACTAGTAATAGTAACTACTTAGTATGTTTTCAGTCTTCATCTCTGAGCAGTCTTAACTTCTACTAGCAGTAGTAACTTTATACTAATAGTACTAATTATACTAACAGTAGTAACTAGCAGTAGTAACTTTTATACTACCAGTACTAACTACTTAGCATAATTTTCATTAGTATTACCAGCAGCACTAAGTTATGCTTGACAGCACTAATATATACCTGAGCAGCAGTAACTCTAAGAATATCTTGAAGTCTTTTATCCTCCCTTAAACTTGATGTTCATCATCTGAATCTTCAAGTTTCATTAAAAGGCTTCACCATCACCAGGAGGATGCATTCAAACACTTCATTAACCCTTTTCCTGCTTTGTCATGAGCTTGAGTAGTTGATAACACATCTCATTCCAACAGTCAGCTTGAAGCTTTTTGTTAAGCATGTTTGAGATTGTTATAGGTGTAAGGGGATATCTTTTCTCAACCAACATAAAGATATGTAGATTTTTAAACCTCACAAAGTGCACTCCACAGTTATCAAACAGCTTCCATATAGTCACTTTGTACCCTTGTAGATTTCTCCATACTTCACTTTTTATGTCAGGTTCAAACATTACTTTCAAATCACCCCATAACACTCTTTCATAATCCTCCTCTGGCCTTGTATTTTCATGTCTAGATTTAACCAACTACCAGAAGGTCTCCAAGTCTTCTCTATTAATATCCTAAAGCATTTTTATCATTGATGAATACCTTTTTGAGCTTCCATCAGCCCTTATCAATTTAAAGTATCCCATCTTTCCATCTTTATTAATATTTTATTCAACAATCACTGGAGGTTTGGTGGCTAGAGGTATAACATCAATTGCTACCTCGTCATCTATAACTATCTCAACATGCCTTTTCATTTCTGCCTCCTCTTGATCATCTTTTTCAGCTTCTATATGCTCATCTATCTTTTGCTTCTTTGATTTATCAGATTGAAGCTCATCTCCTGCTCTAGAGCTTTTCCCTTTTGTTCTTCTACTAACTGCTTTCACTTACTTTTGAATTCATGTCACAAAAGTATTTACTCCTTTTCATTTTCCTTAGCAAACATCTTCAGATTTCAATCTTAGTTTTTGTCTCTTCAACTGTCTAATGTTTGTGTAACCCCATTTTTACTTTATAGTAGCGGGAAGGCTAATCTGGGGTATTACTTCAAGGGTACAACAGTCATAATCATTTAGGAATAATGAATCCAAAAAGACAGTCGTTTATGAAAATAAGTTATCATTCATTGTTTCTTCAGAGTTTTTTACAATCGATAGGTGGTTCCCAAAATCTATTACAATAATGTTGATTGTTAACGGTTTTTCCATCGACATGTCCTAGCCACTCCGTGCCTTAGTTACCTGAGATAAAACTGCTAAAATGTCATCAACAAAGGTTGAGTGTAAATCCATAGGTTTAAGTAATATAATTTGAATGCAATATGCAGTTATTTCGGGTTAAGTTGATATACAACCCGCGTATTGTAAACATTTTTATTATTGCCTTTCGCTCATGAATCCAAAAAGCCTTTGGGTATGGTGATTAGTTATAGCCCCTAGGGGTACCTTTTGCACAATATACCCGCTGTGATTTTATGATGTGCAATTGGTTACACGTAACTGGGTTACACCAACGGGGAGTCCAGCCAAATAGATAATTCACATCATTCGAGTTATTCGGAGAGTCATTAACGGTTCATGATTTGGGGCTTAAGGCAAAGCAGTTACTTAGGCAATAGTAATTGTAATGCATACAGAAAGATATAATTGTATTCATGGTTATAGCATGTTCCCCTCGCGGGTCTATAAAAAGATGAAATGCGGAGGCTATGAACTCACCTGAACAGTTATAGGGAAATTGATAGCAATGTATATGAAATGAATAGTAACGGCTTCAACACGGGCAACCTGGGTTAATATGGCAAGTCTTAGTTTGATTGAATATATATAAGTTTTTGGATATCGATGTTGGTTTTGATATAAAAATTATCATAACACCGTTCGGGCCATCATAATTCAGAAGTCATTTAGTAAACGTTTGTAGAGCTAGGGCACTTTCTTTAATCCGTAAACCAAAAACTCTGACAGAAGTAATACAAGATTGAAACTTTTAATTGAATGTCCTTGTATGGTGGTATGTTGTAGATCGGGACATAATTTTGAAAGACATCGATGGGGGAATGATTTTAATGATTAGAACATAAGCAGTTTTAAGCATTTTATTTCAATATATGGAAAATGTTAAGCATGAAGGAGGACTTAATTAAAGGTATTTATTATAAGTTATGTCTGGTAATGTTTTGAATATGATTTTATACCTTTTCAAAATGTTACATTTTAGACCCTGGGGTTTGGAAAATTGCAGTTAGGTCCTTGGGGTTTGCATTTTTACGACTTTGGTCCTTCAACTTTATTGATTACCAAGTAAACTTGTACTTTGGAAACGTGGACAGAATACGACCCCTATAGTTATAACTTTGATAAAATGAAACTTTTAGTCCTTTTAGTTATAAGTTTCTGAAATTTACGATATATACCCCTTGCATGGATTATAATTACAAAACATGTCCAAAATTGTCATGCATAGATTATTTTAATATTTTCAAATAGTCACTTTTAAGTTATATAAACTTAAATATGAAGATTTAAAACTCCATAAGTTTAATTTAACATTCGTTATGCTAAAAGGTTAAAATAGGGTTCAATTAGGGTTTTAAAATGAAAACGCGCGGGTTTTAAGATTAAATTCTTTCATGACTTATCAAAACACTTATTTTAACATTATAATAGCTTATTAGGATTGATTATAACAAAAGTTTACAAGTTTAACCCATAGTTTAAGTAAAAACATGAAATTAGGGTTTCGGGTGTACGGTTTTGGATCAAAAAGGCATAACACTTAGGTTTTTGAGTTCAAAGCTTTTTAATTATGTATTTTAGCAAGTAAATATGTTAAATTATTGACAGTTATTTAAAGAAGAACATAGCTTAGAAAACCTGGTTTGAGATTTAGCTTAGAAACGGGTCAGAATTAGGACTTTCGGCCTCGTTTAAGGCTTAGAGTAACGGACTCCCGGGCTTTGTTACTTGGTTTCTTTTGCTTCCTTTCTGTCTTGAGGTACTTATTTAAGATCTATTAGAATTCATAATTGTGCATAGGAGTTGCTACTATGGAAGGGTTGTAGAGGAGGATGATGGGGGATGAAGAAAAATGACAACAAATCCACCTTGTATTTATACCCATTTGAAGTATTAATGAGTAAGAAGGGTTAAGATCTGGTCTTGATTACATAGTAGGTCTAGTTTATGATGTGTATACAGCTATAATTTCAAATGGTGCAGGTCTAGAAATAGGTTGAAGGATGTGGACTTCCTTTCTTGAATGCCGCGATGAAGAGAAGAAAAAGAGAGGCCAATTCTCCGATGTGCTCTAATATTTTGAACCATGGATGAGTCAAGCTGCTTAGTAAGCTGCTACTATGAATCTAGAAGGGATTCTTGGGTGGGTCATTTGCACATGTAGCATTTAAATTGGCTGTCAAAATGAATATGGAAAGTGGTTCGGGTCAAGTTTTAGGTCTTGACGTGGTGTTCAAGGGTTTTTTACAGGTACCTTGTGTTATTTATAATGATTAAGGATAGATGAAAAATAGGTTGTTAAGAGTATGTTATTAAGTAATTTAGCAATCTTAGCACTTGGTTTGGTTTTAAAACGGATTAGATTGAAGAAACGAGGTCTCGGGTTCAAATAGGGTTCGTTTAGGGTTTTCTTGACTTTCTTGGGCTTTTATTTTGCATTACTCTTTGTTTAGGAATGATGGAATTAAAAACCTAGGGTTAATATAAAGTATTATCAATGAAGTTTGTCATGGTTTATGTTTAAAGGGGTGGTTGTAATTGAGAGGGGAAAACAGGGTCAAAGTCTCAATTAGGGACAATTAGGTTTTTGGATTCGTTTCTTGGGATAATTGGAGTAGAATGATGAATGATAATGGATTATGATTGATAATGTTGTAATTTATGTTATTATAACTTATTTAAGTATTGGTTTAAGTTTACAATGGATAAAAACGAAGAAACGAGTCATGGTTTAGAAACTAGCTTGGTTTTAGGGTTTAGGGTTTTGAGTGTAAAAAGAAGTATGAAGGCTTATGAATGGAATATTTAGGGTTTATATATTGTATAATGAGTGTATTATCTTGTATACGAGTGATGGTGAAGAAATTAGAATGAAAACGGAGGTAAAACGGCTATTTTTAGAGATCATGCTTAATGACTTGTACATTGAGCTTTTTAGGAGACTTGTAATTTGAATTGAAGATGATTTTATATTTCAAATTAGATGTTATAATTTCTTGTACATTATGCTTTAGTAGCTTGTGCATTCACTTTGATGTTATTCTTCCACAAAATTCAGGGTTTAAGAGATACGCCTGAATAATGGTTTTTAATAGCTGTTTTAGATTTTAATGTTGTTAATTGATAACCTCTTATGGAGTAATGTACTTTTGTAATTAATGATATTGTGATATTCGAAATTGATTATTTTGATGATTGTTGATATATAGAAGATAGGATTGCCATATATAGGTTGCTGAAGCCGTGTGTTAACTGATGTTATGCTAAGATATATATGCCATATTGAGATATTGGAAAGTACATGTAATGTAATAAGCAAAAAATTTCCTTGAAAATAAGGTGCAGTTCATATATAACTGATAGATTGTCCATCATCTAACTTAATAGATGGATATTTACATTTATGAATATTGCGGTGTTGTTATAGTTCCACCCCTTAAAGAAATCATCGTCCCCGAGATTTAATTTACTTTAAGTGATGATTGAAAATAGATGAGGATATTTGGCTCGAATTTCTCTTCCGTTCCAATGTTATACTCTGGTCCTCTTTTAGAGTTCAATCGTACTTGATTATAGGAATTATTGACTTCGCTTGTGTTGCTTGTTCTCACGGTCATAATTCTTATGGTTCTTATACAATGGTTGAGCTTGTGTCGACGTGAAGTTTTCATTGGATTTACGAGAGGATTCGTCGGATAAGCACTTCTTGAGGATTAGAAACGGGTAAGTATTGTGATACTACTATGCTTTTCTGAAAGCTCTAGTTTGTTCCGCCACTGGGCCCCATATTTGTTCAAGAATTTTGAATGGTCTATGTATCGTGGATTAATCTTTCCTCATTTATCCGAATCGAAAGATTACCCTTGCGAGGTGATACTTTCAACATAACTCGATCGCCAACTGAATTTCTAAAGGCTCTTCGCCTTTACCATTTGGCGTAACTTCTTTGTCGATCTCTTGCAGTTGCATTAGCGTTGGACCGAAATTGTACGTTCTTTTCAGTGGTTTCTTGAATTATTTATGGTACCGTAAGTTGAGAAATAATCCAATCTTCGGACTAGCAAACAGGTGATCTTCTACTTTCGTCCATAAAGTGTCTTCTTCCAACGGTGCTGCTTGATACTGGCTTTGATAACTGTGATTGTACGAAAATTCTACACAATGGTAAATGTTTATCCAATACTTTCCCGAAATCTATAACACAAGCTGTAGATCGTCTTCGAGTGTTTGGGATTGGTTCTTTCACTTTGTCCATTCGGTTTCAGATGAGATGATGTACCCAAGTGCTAGTTGGTACCCAAAGCATTTTGTAGTGATTGCCAGATATCGGGATGTTGAAAATGACTGGCACGATCCGAGATGTTAAGATTGGTACCCATTGTAGAGAGACTATTTCTTTGATGTATAAACTCGTAAGAGTTTCCATACTATCAGTCGCTCGAATGAGAAGGATATGCGTTTTGTTTGGATTTGTAAGAGATCGACAATGACCCAGAATGGTATCATATCCGGTTGAGGTTTTGGTAGCTTGTGACGAAATCCATGTTATCTTTCCCAGTTCCACATAGGAATTTCCGGTTTTGTACCAATTAAGCCAGTCTGACTTTTTGTCATTCTGCTTTAACTCTGAAATGATCAAAACACTTGTATATATTTTGCGTTGATTGCTTCTTGTTAGGCCACCAATAGAGTTTTTTAAGTCGGGTACATATTATAGAAACCCGGGTGAATAGAATATTTGATTTATGGACTCATGCATGATTATGTACTCTCATACGCCAAAAAGTGGTAACAATGCTTCGGTTTTTGATACAAAGTGTTACTGTCAGGTCGAATTTCAAATGATTTTTCCATTCCTCTTTTGGTTCCGCTTTTGCATTTCTTCTTTGAGGGCTTCATTTTGGGCTTCGAGGATTTGAGATGGTAATTTTGGATGAAACGGTATAAAGTTTAACTGCTCTGATCGGATGCTTTGGTTCTTTTCTTTCGATCTAAGGCATCTGCTACAACATTTGCTTTTCCGGCGGTGGATAAACAAATTTCCATTAATAATCTCATGGAGAGGTAGTAGTTATATCCTGCGGCGTTGCGTCTTATTATTCATTTTAGACGAAGAATATGTTGAAGGCTCTTGTGATCAGTGAAAACTATACACTTTGTACCGTATAGATAGTGTCTCTAGATTTTAAGAGCGAATATTTACTGCTCCTAATGTCAAGATCATGTGTGGTAAAGTTTTTTTCATGAGGTTTGTAGTGTCGAGATGATAAGACTATCGAACTTTTTCTCTTTGCATTAATACGCTCATAACCCATTGAAGTGCATTATAGTAAACGACAAATTATCGTTTCCTTCTGGGTAATGCTAAGATTATGCTTCAACGGAGTTTTTGTTTTAAGGAGTTGAAATGCTGTTTCTTGTCTTCGCTCAGATATAACTCTATATTTTTATGGGTTAATTTAGTCTTGGTTTTGCAATCTTTGAAAAACCCCTTGATAAATCTTCTGGTATAGCCGACGAGTCCTAAGAAATTGACGCACTTCTGGTGGGTTTTATAATGGGAGACGTGCTTTCCATTTCTTTAACAGCTTCAAGCTTGGCAGGGGTCACATGAAGGTCTTGGACTATCGATGAGATGACCAAGAAATACACGATATGATCTAGAATTTTAACATTAGAGAACTTGAGCATACATTTCTTCTTTTAGGAGTAATTCCAAGTTATTCCTGAGATGATTTGCATGTTCTTCTTAGTTGCAGAGAATAGCTAAGAATATCATCGATAAACCTATTAGAATTTATCCAGATAATGGTATTCATACTCTATTCATGAGATCCTGAATCAGCAGTGTGGCGTTTGTTACACCAAATTGGCATGACTTGAAATCTCATAGTGTCGTATCTCGTTCTAAAAGCAGTAGAGTTCTTAGAATCTCTTCTTCCCTTAATCTTTGTTGATGATTAACCTAAATATTAAGTCTATTTTTGAATAAAACGCTTGACACTTGAAGTTGATCGAATAAGTCATCGATTCCTTATAAGGCAATAACCATTCTATTATGGTAAAGTGTTATTCAACTCTCGATATCGATACACATTCTTGATAGATCTTTCCTTATTTTTTACAAATAAGACGGAAGCTCCCCAAGGTTGATGTACTTGGACGAATGAAACATCTGGATATGTACAATTTCAGCATTTTCTATTACTGGATATGAGATTTAGTTGAGTTTTTACTTCGATCACTCGAATGATTAAGTTTCACAGTTGATAGGATTGTGAATGACTTTTTCTACACACGAGAATTTTGGCAATGATATTTGGAAACAAGTCCATACCGATGACAACGTCAAAATTCCAAGCTTAATTGGCATAAGATTGATTTAAAGGTTGATTTGCAGAGTTAAAGTGCAATCTTTAATAACAGTGTTCTCTGTTTGCTTACTAAGTTTCCGTCAGAAATTTTCGATATCATAAAAGGTTACATCTATTGTAATAGACGGTATATTTAGGCATTAGTGAAAGCGATAGGGATATATAACTTCTATCAGCTCCGGAATCAAACAATACTTTGACTAAATGCTGATTTAATAGAAACATACCCGTAACTACGTTCGGGTCTTGTTGAGCATTCCTATCTTTCAGCATGTATGCTCTTCCTTGGGCATTGATGTTGGTCTTGCGGCACTGATTTGTGTAGTGTCCTTTCTCACCACAAGCATGGCAAACCACTGTCACTGGGGAGCTTGGTTACTTCCAGTGGCTGGATTTTGCTTCGGATAGTTCTTACTAAATGACCTACATTGTTGCAAATTTTACATGTGCCAGTACATGGTCCAGTATGTTGGGATTGATCTCTTGCATAAGGGAGATCTCTGGCATACCTATCATTTTCTGATGGAGTAACAGCATAGGCTCTACCAGCTTCTTGCCTTCGGTTTTGTTGTTGATGATTGTTGTAGCGATTGTTGGTGTTGCGGTAGTTGTTGTTGCTGCGGGAGCTGTTGTTGAAAGTTCTTCTGTCGTCAAACTTTCTTTTGTTGTCACTTGATACTTGCATTGGAGCATGCTTAGTTACTTGATCCCATTAGACTTTGGGCTATGTTGATGGCTTCCTTAAAGTTTGTGGTTTAGAGGCTGTATAGTAGTAAGTAACATTACCTTCACAATGCTTCGAGGTAGTCCCTTGAAAAAGCTTACAAGAGTTTATCGTTGTTTGGCACCATGTTGGGTACATTTAGGTACGTTATTCTTGGAATCTTTCTTACATAAGGTTTAAGATTCATTTCACTTTAACAATAAGATTGGAAAGTTCTTTCTTCTATCTTTCTGATCTCAGTACGGGGTTAACATCTTGTTCGTCAGAAGCCTTTTTTACTCAGTCCAAGTATTGATTGCTTGGCTCTATTCCAATAGACTGGGATTTGCATTCCACAAGGACAAGGCATCGTCTGTATAGTACAGTAGCAATATGTTACTTTGTTTTCTTTAGCAATCTGCTATGAGCGAACATGATTTGGTTCGTCTCAAAGGCTGAATAGTCTCATGCTCCTTCCGTACCATTAAAGTAGAAAGGTTGACAGCTAATGAACTCTTTGTAGTTTCCCGTTTTCACTGCAGGAGTTCCAGTAGGACCGGTGTTCCTGTCGGAATTACCAGTACTTTCCATTGTTGCAGCTTGAGCTGTCTAGTGTCCGCAGGTGACACTATCACGCAAACTAACTTTCTAAATGGCATCTGAGTTCTTGCGGTGCTTCCGTTTGTTGATGGCTCCTTTTTGGAGGCATTCTACCAAAAAGATAACACGTAATAAGCAATGAGAATATCCACAGTACAATGCTTGTTTCTTCCTTTAAATATGATTAAAGAGAATGCTTTATGCTTTGAATAGGCTTAAAGAATAATGCTTTATTTAAGCATTTTTAACAATGGTGATATCTAAAGGTATAATGATGAATGTACGATGGATGAATGAATGATGAATAATGATGAGATGAAATTAAGTGGTTAAGAAACACAAGTAGTATATGGGTTTGCCTTTGTATTTAAGAAAAACTTTCATGAGCACTATAAATATATCAAGATTTGAAAGTGTTTTTATGTATACCAACACATACCGTCGCTAGGTTAAAGCTAAAAACTGAATTTAAATAGAAACCTGGAATGTTCATTCCATGCAGTTCTGGAGTTTCATGAGATTTTTATATGTATTCTTGGGTAGAAGAGTTTCTTGTCATTGATAATTATGCTAATTCAGCGTTTCTGTAGCGAGCTAAAGAGATCTTATGGTGGTCCTATTTGCTCTTCTATGGAGTCTTAGAAATCTTACTTGTGCTTGTACTGAAGTTTGGCTTCCAGTGCTTCAAAAATTCATTGAAGAATTACAGGTCTTTTTCGAGGCCTTGATTCAATTTTCAATATGATCAGTTACGTTCGATGGGGATTGCTTCCTAGGCTATATAGGATATCCAGCGTATTATGTCCACTCATGATCGCTAAATAGTTGACTTTTTGAGAGGGTTTGCCATCTCAAAAGTTTGAGGTTGGGTAACGGTGGTAGAGAAGATGATTTAGTTGGTGAAAGAAGTCCTTCTGGAAGGAAAAATTCTTGATGTTTTAGGGGGGTATGATATTTGGAGACCGGGATTGTTGACTTTTCTGTATAGTAAGCTTGTAAGATCTTCATGTAAGGATCATCGGGATAATAACGAAAATGGGTCGGTGACGCTCAGCGGGGCAATTCAAATAAATTTGGAAGAACTAGAGTAAGTTTTCCCTGGAGAGGTCAGGATTTAATCCGGTGAGGCTCTGGGGGAACATAGTTTGGGAATTTGGAAGAAAAGGTCCTCTAATTTGGCGGAGTCGGGATGGTCGGGGAAAGACATCTCTTGCCTTATACAACCCAGCAGTTAAATAAATTAAGTTATTTATTTTGTAAATATATTTAGTTATGTAGCTTTACATACCATTCGGGAGAAGTGATAGCGGCACGGAGGGACTTTCTTGATGGAAAAAGAAAAGTAGTTATAGTTAGGTTTTAACCGTGTTCTTTATAACGTTGGCTTCTTGTACCAAATCTGTAACACCCCCATTTTACATTGATAGCAGCGAACGTAATCTGGGTATTATTCAAGGATACAACAGTCTTAAACATAGAAAAACGAATCAAAAAGGTCGTTTATGAAAATAAGTTTTCCATTCATTATTTTATTCAGAGTTTTTACAAACGAGATGGTTCACAAAAATCTTTACAATAAAAGTTTAATGATAATGGGTTTTTCAATCGATCTCTGTCCTCGCCACTCCGTGCCATTAGTTACCTGAGATAAAACATGCTAAAAAGTCAACACAAAGGTTGAGTGAAATCCATAGGTTTAAGTAATATAATTTGAATGCAAATGCGATATTCGGGTTACGTTGATATACACCCGGTATTGAAAACATATTTATTATTTCCATTAGCTCATGAATCCGAAGCCTTAGGGTATGGTGATACGTTATAGCCCCTGCGGGTACCTTTGCCAAAATACCCGCGTGATTTCTAATGATGTGCAATTGGTTACACGTAACTGGGTACACCAACGGGGAGTCCAGCCCAAATAGATCTATTCACATCATTCGCGCTTACTACAGAGAGTAATTAACGGTTCATGATTTATGGGGACTTAAAGCAAAGCAGTTTACTTAGGCAAATAGTATATTGAAATTTGCATACAGAAATAAATTGCATTCATTGTTTTTAAGCATGATATCCCTCCTCGCGGGTTTATAAAAAGATTGAAATGCGAGGCTATGAACTCACCTGAACAGTTATAGGGAAATTGATAGCAATGTAAATGAAAGCTGACGACCTTATCACAATCTTAACCAGGGAAGGTTGATATAGTAAAATGATAGTAAATAGCCACGTCACGCAACCTGAGTAAATATGTTGAGTCTTAGGAAGATTGTACTCTAGAACTTTAGTTTTAAGAGTTATGAGTTTGATTGAAGAGTTTGGAATTATTGTATCACCGTTCGGGCCATCATAATTCAGAAGTCATTCAGTAAACGTTTGAGGAGCTAGGGCACTTTAAATCGTAAACCCAACAACTCAGTCAGAACGTAATACCAAGATGAAACCTCTTAATATGAAGCTCCCTAGTATTGTGGTACAATATAGCTTCCGGATGATCGGTTTTAAGCGTTTTATTCAATATCTGGAAATGTTAAGCACGTCAAGCGTTAATTAAAGTTATGTCTGGTAATGTTTTGAATGTGTTTTTATACTTTTTCAAAATGTTACATTTTAGACCCTGGGGTTTGGAAAATTGCAAGTAGACCCCTAGGGTTTGCATTTTTACGACTTTGGTCCTTCAACTTTGAAAGATATACCAAGTAAACCTTGGACTTTGAAAAGTGACATAATAGACCCCTATAGTTATAACTTTGATAAAATGACACTTTTAGTCCTTTTAGTTATAAGTTTCTGAAATTTACGATATATACCCCTTGCATGGATTATAATTACAAAACATGTCCAAATTGCCATGCAAGCTTATTTTAACATTTCAATAGACATTTATAAGTTATAATAAACTAAAATATGAAGTTTTAACATAACACAAGTTTAATTTAACGATTCGTTAAGCTAGGAAGTAAAACGGGTCAAATTAGGGTTTTAAAATGAAAACGCGCGGGTTTTAAGATTAAATTCTTTCATGACTTATCAAAGCACTTATTTTAACATTATATAAGCTTATTAGGATAGATTATAACAATAGTTTACAAGTTTAGCTCATAGTTTAAGTAAAAACATGAAATTAGGGTTTCGGGTGTACGGTTTTGGATCAAAAAGGCATAACACTTAGGTTTTTGAGTTCAAAGCTTTATATTATGATTTTAGCAAGATCATATGAACATTATGACATTATGAAAGCAGAAAATAAGCTTAGAGAACCTGGTTTGAGCTTATAGCTTGGAAACGGGTCAGAATCGGGACTTTTGGCTTTTTACGGCTAGAGTAACGTCTCCAGGGCTTCGTTTCTTGGTTTCTTTTGCTTCCTTTCTGTACTTGAGACTTATTAAGATCTATTAGAATTCATATTGAGCAAGGAGTTGCTACTATGAAGGGTTATAGAGGAGGAAGTGGGGGATGAAGAAAAATGAAGACATATGAGTCCTATTTATACCCATTTGAAGGTATAATGAGTAAGCAAGGGTTATGATCTGGTCTTGACACATAGTAGGTCTAGTGTATGATGTGTATAAGCTAGAATTTCAATGGTGGAGGTCTAGAAAACTAGGTTGAAGGATGTGGCTTCCTTTCTTGCTGCCGCGACTGAAGAGAAGAAAAAGAGAGGCCATGTGCTCTCATATTTGACCATGGAGGAGTCAAAGCTACTTAGTAAGCTGCTACTATGAATCTAGAAGGGTTCTTGGGTGGTCATTTTCACATGGTAGCATTTTAAATGGGTCAAAATGAATATGGAAGTGGTTCGGGTCAGTTTTGGGCTTGACGTGGTGTTCAAGGGTTTTTCCAAGGTACATTGTGTTTATAATGATTAAGGATAGATGAAATAGGTTGTTAAGGTCTGGTATTAAAGTAATTAGCAAATATTAGCAATTGGTTTGGGTTAAAACGGATTAGAATTGAAGAAACGAGGTCACGGGTTCAAATAGGGCTCGTTTAGGGTTTTCTTGACTTTCTTGGCTTATATTTTGCATACTCTTGATTAGGAATGATGGAATACAAATCCTAGGGCTTATATAAAGTATTATCAATGAAGTTTGGTCATTGGTTTAAGTTAAAATGGGTTGAAATTGAGAAAACGGGTCAAAGTCACAATTAGGGCACAATTAGGGTTTTCTGGATTCGTTTCTTGGATAATTGAAGTAGAATGATGAAATGATAATGGATTATGATTGAGAATGTTGTAAGTAGCTTGTACACAAGTGGTGCTGAAGAGATTAGATTGAAAACAGAGGTAAAACGACAATTAGGAAGAACATACTTAATGACTTGTATATTGAGCTTTAAAAGATTTATACTTTGATTGAAGAGATTTTATATTTCAAATGAGATGTTATAATTAACTTGTACATATGCTTTAGTACTTGTTCATTCACTATTAGATGTTAATCCTATCAGGAATTAGGGTTAAAGCATACCAAATAATGGTTTAAAGTCCGTTTTGATATAATGTTGCAAATGGTACCTTATAGGAATAATGTACTTTGTAAAAATGATATTAGGATATTGACTTGATATATAATGATATTGACTTGATATATAATGATGAATTCTTGACATCATATGAAGATATGATTGGCCAATATGTAAGTTGCTTATAGAGCCCGTTAACTTTATTATGCAAGAAATGTTGTACCTCGAGATATTTGGCAAAGTAAGTAATGGTTAATAAAGCAAAAAATTTACGCCTGAAAAAGGTGATTCATATATAATTAATATATTTACATCATCTAACTTAAATAGATGGTATATAACATTTAAGAAAAGTACGGTTTGTTATAAACTTGGATAGGAAATATAAGTTTTTAATGTATCTAATATTTATTCAAATATTTTTGGATAAGCAAAAAAGATTTCTTAATGCCTACAACAGAAAATATATTGCTCCTACTTTAACTCCAAAACATTTTAGCAATATGAAAAGAGGTTTTTCTAGGGAACACACTCCTTTGTTTCCAAGTATGCTGGCAATTCAAGCAGAATAGGGTGAAGTTTCAAGACATCCCTCTGAACCCCAACCACTACCTTCTAATGCTTAACCCACATATGAAGAACCACTACAAATGTTGAATCATCATCACCCAAAATATACTCAAATACTTTAAGCAACCTTACAAGAGGACACTCAGTTACCTCAGACTAGTGTGCCTATACCAAATGTAGCAGATGAGGCTGTCTTTAAGGAGTGGGATGATAGAGTGGTGAAGGGTACCACTACTGCTGCTAGCTTAGATGCAGTACAGGCTAGTGGTAACATAACTAATACCCCAACCACGATAAATACCAAATTGCGTCTTCCTCAGGGAATTGGTGTAGGTGATATTCCCTAGTTGCCAAGACGCCATGAGTGGGTTCCTTTCTCAGACTAGGTCTGAGGGGTACCTACATTGTCCCTGATGATCACCGTCTCCCAAGGAGTTAACATACTTTGAAGTGATGAGGCATATGACACTTCTAGAAAATGATGGTTTTATGTACTACATTATTCAATAAATGAGAGCTTGAGGCAGACTTGAATCAAAAAGAAGGTATATGGTGCTAGCTTGTACCAACTTATTAAAAGGTGAAGAATTTGAGAAAACTATCAAGTCCACCAAGCTAGAAGAAGAGCAAAGAATTAGTGGATTAGATGATTGAAAGATTTAATAGGAATCTTCCAAATAGGTGTATGATAGAAGAAATTGATCAAGATGCAGGAATTACTTTGGTTACTCCTACAAAGGATAGTAGTCAAGAAGATCAACCTGAAGATTAGTTGGGAGTCCTTAGTGCAGCTAAAGTTCTTGCAGATGCAGCTAAGAAAAATGTTAACACTTATACTAGAAGAAGAAGAGTAATTAGTACTGGCAGTGGAGAAGTTAGTACTGCTAGTAGGCTATTATAGTCATTAGAAGAAATCAGTTAGTACTGCTGGTTCACGCAATTGCTAATATAGTATTTGCTGGTAGTATTCAAGAGGTTAACATTGGTATTCCTTCACTAGTTGTAGTCAAAGATAAAGGTAAGGGTATAATGACAGACTTTGAGGATGAACAGACTAAGAGAACAAAATTATAGCAAGAACAAGATAGGCTTGGACATGAAGTAGCTGTGAGACTGCAAGAGGGTCTGGATGAAGAAGAAAGACAAAGGATGGCTAGAGTTCATGCAGCAGCTTAATCTTTTACTAAGGAAAAATGGGAAAATATCAGAGCAAGAGTTAAAGCGGATTAAGAGCTAACTCAAAGACTACAAGCAGAGGAAAGAAACAAGTGCAGTGAAGTTGATTAAGCAAAGATGCTTGTAGATCTTATTAATCAAAGAAAGAGATATTTTGCTGCACAAAAAGCGGAAAGCAAAGAGGAACAAGCCCATGACACAGGCTCAACAGAGGAATTATATGATGAATTACATCAAGCACATAGGAAGTCATACACTGCATCAATCGAAAAGATTATTCTTTTAATGAGCTCAAGGATTATTTAAAACTACAATGAAGAATGTCAACAGTTTTGTATCCATGGAGACTGAAGATAGAGGAAGAGCATCAGAATTAACAGCTGGAAGTTCACAAGCACCAATTACTGATTCTACAGAAGTTGGAAGTTCTAAAAGGGGTGCAGAAGTAGGACTTGATCATGAAGGTTCTAAGAAGCAAAAGACTAATGAAGCTTTAGAGTCAGTTCAAGAACAGCCAGATGAAGAAGAAAAAGAATTGCCATAAGAGGATTTACAATAGATGATGATGGTAGTTCCAGTAGAAGAAGTTTATGTTGAAGCCTTACAAGTCAAATACCAAATCATAGACTAGGAGGTTTACTCTAAAGACACAAGAAGGTATTGGAAAATTATCAGAGTTGGAAACCATACAGAAGCTTATCAGATTTTTGCTGATATGTTAAAGAAATTTAATAGAGATGACCTGGTTTAGCTTTAGGATTTGGTTAAGGAGAGGTTCAGTACAACAGAGCCTACAATGATAAAGAGAAGGAATTATAGGTTGAACTGAAGAGATTGTTTGAACCAGATAGTGATGATACTCTATGGAAGCTTCAAGGTATATGCCTGATCCTTTAGTATGGAGCTTATGATACCATGTGGTGTATCACCATGTTATCTTCAATAAGAAGAAATGATATTTTCAGGCTGGTATAGAAAGAATTATCCATTTGTCAAAAGGATGTTCAGATTTGATGTTGGGTAAACAAGCTGTATAGAACCAACATCATAGATGTACAAAATGAAGCATTAAGGAAAATCTTCATACAAGAAAACATACCAAGACAATAAAGTGTTTTGATGTATTCTCTTAGCACAGATGGTTTAATTTAGAGAAACTTGTAGATTTGGATGACAATAACAAGTTTAGGGGAGGATTGTTGGGATTTAAACCTATCACACTTAGTACTGCCAAGGGAAGAGTTTATACTGCTAAGCTTAGTTAGTACTACCAAGTATAAGATATACTGCTAGAAGAAAGTTAGTACTGCTAGTACTAACTTAACACTGCTAAAGATTAGAGAAAATAGTCTAAGTCATTAGTACTGTTAGTTTAATAGTTAGTGTTGCCAGTACAAAGTGTTGGTACTATCAGTTTATTAGTACTGTTAGTTATAATATATTATTAATAATTAGTATGCATAGATAAGTATACTATTGTGATATGCATGAGATATATTAGGAATAGATATTGTTGATCCCTTCTTGACAGATCTTACTTAGCTTGTTAAAACTTAGTTATATTGGATAGATCCAAGACAACTATAGTAGAAACTAAATATCATAAACTATGCGAAATCTAGTTTGCAATACTAAAAAGAATAATGAAACAGAAAAAACAATATATTTACTAACCTTACAATATTTTTGAATACTATTTTTGAGTTACCAAAATAGCTATGAATACTAACTATGATTGCTATGCAAACTATGAATACTAATATGAAAACTTGATGTAAAAACTTATATCTAGATCTATGTTGTAGGGTTCCTTTTATACACTAAGGAAACCCTAATAGGCTTACAAAACACGTTAAGTGATTATGATATTTTCTATAAGTAAACATAATCTCTTAAACAAATAAGTTTATACATATCTTATTTATAAAAATTAATACTTATCTTTATAAGTATTCTTGTTCTTCAATCAACCTTTATCTCTTCTCTGATATGTATTTGATCTCATCTCTGACATCTTTAATCCTTCCAGCAATTGTAATTACTCAACAGTTATAAATGAGCAATAGTAACTCTAAGAATCATCTTGAAGTCTTTTAATCCCAACAATCCTCCCCTAAACTTGATGTTCATCTTTTCAATCTTCAAGTTTCATTAAAAGTCTTCATCATCACCAGGAGGTGCATTCAAACACTTTATTGACCCTTTTCCTGCTTTGTCATGAGCTTGAGTAGTTGATAACACATCTCATTCCAACGATCAGCTTGAAGCTTCTTGTTTAGCATATTTGAGATTGTTATTGGTGTAAGGGGATATCTTTTCTCAACCAACATGAAGATGTGTAGATTTCTAAACCTTACAAAGTGCACTCTACATTTATTAAACAGCTTCCAAACAGTCACTTTGTGTCCTTGTAGATTTCTCCATACTTCACTTCTTATGTCAAGTTCAAACATTACTTTCAAATCACCCCATAACACTCTTTCATAATCCTCCTCTAGCCTTGTATTCCCATGTTTAGCTTTAACTAACTTCTAGATTGTCTCCAAGTCTACTTTATCAATACCCTAAAGCATATTTATCATGCTGAATCTTTTTTGAGCTTCCATCAGCCCTCATCAATTTAAAGTATCCCATCCTTCCATCTTTATCAATCTGGTATTCAAAAATCACTGGAGGCTTAGTAGCTAGAGGTATAGCATCAATTGTTACATCATCATCTTTAACTATCTCAATATGCCTTTTCATCTCTGCATCCTCTTGATCATCTTTTTTAACTTCTACATGCTCATCTATCTTTTGCTTCTTTGACATATCAGATTCAAGTTCATCCTCTACTCTTTTAGAGCTTTCCTTTGTTCTTGTCTCACTGCCTTTCACTACTTCTGAATTCATGTCCACAAAAGTATTTACTCTTTTCATTTCCTTATCAAACAACTTCTGGATTTCATCATAGCTTTTGCTCTTCAACTGACTATGTTTGTATCCAGCCATATTCTTCAAATAGGTGGACATTTGATTTCTCTTTTGAGCTTTGGTAGGTGGCTTTCTTCTTATCTCTTCAGCTCTAAGCTTTGCAAAGTGTTTCTTTCTTCTGTTCATGAGCTCTACAAACAATCTTGATCTTTCTTCAATGGTTATTTCTCCCTGTTCTTCTGCTTGTAGCCTCTGAGCTAATTCAAAGTCTGCCTTCATCATAGCTTGTGTGTTATCCCATGATTCAATCAAAGCTATGTTGGCTTCTTCTTCCTTTTGCCTTGCAAGCCTCTCTTCTTCAATAAGTTCAGCTTGCAACTGAGCTTCAAGATTTCTAGCCATTTCTTCATCAAGAGCAACTTGATCTTTCTTCTTCAAAGGTACTTCAGGCTCTACCATTTTTCCTTTGCCTTTGTCTTTTACTTGTGGAAGTTGTGATTGTGAAGAAGAAAATGTTTTTGTAGATGCAGGTACTTGTTCTTCCTGATCATGAAATATAATTCCCTTAGCCCTTGGTCTAACAGATGTAACTGTTGTAGCAGCAGTTGTAACAGGCTTGGGTTTTGCAGTTTTGATCTCAATCAAAGTTTGAGCAAGAGTCAATTCGTCTGGAATTACAACACTGGCACTGGCAGTAGTAACTACTTCAGCAGCACTAACTAGAATTGACTTTGTAGTTGTAGCAACACTAACTACAGGCTCTTCAACCACCTTTTCAAACTCAATTTCCTGCTCTTCCAACACACCTGTATCAAACATCAGGTTGTCATCATTCATCTCTTGAGTCTCATTCACCAAAGTTACTTCTGCATCAGCATCAAGATCTTCAATTTTCCTCCCCTGTTTGGATGCATCCTCCTGAGCACCCAAACTGGCATCATTAGAGGATTCTACCCTGCTAGAGGAACCAACCTTTCTTAACCTTCTTAGCCCTGAAGTTCTTGACTTCCTTCTCTTTTCCAACTGCTTGACTCTCTTCTTTAAACTAGTAATCTCCTTTGCTTGAGCAGTCTTGGCTTTCTCTAAATCAAGGACCTTCTCCTGTAGGTTGGTACACAAACTCATCAATTCAGCAAGTTGCATTCTATCCTCACCACTTGGAGGTGGATCATAGGAAGGGGTAGAGACATGTTCCTCATGAGTAGTCTCTTCAGTAGTAGGCTCTGTAGGAGCACTATCCTTCCTTTGTTTCCTTCTTGATTTTTCTTTTGAGGTTTTGAGGATGATGGTTGAGTGATAATGGGTGTGGAATGGGAATCAGCAGGAGTAGCTGAATCTGCACCAATGTCTTTTGTAGCTTGAACCATCATTGTGGAGAATGATGGTGTAACTCTTCCAGAAAAACCCTTGCATGGTCTCTTCATGTTAGCATATTAGCACAAAACCTTCTTGGTGTGGAAGGTGTAACATAAAAACTCTTTAGTCTACGTCTCCCACTCAACTTGTGTAATTTGAAGACTTGCACAAACCTTGGGTACATGAGAAATTTAACCCCACCCTCTAAGTGCTTCACCATATTGTCAAAAATGTACTTGGAAAAGTTAAATTTTTGGTTTGTGGCAAGACATATGATAGCAGATGCCATAGTGCTACTAAATTCATTCCAGGCTGTAGTCTTAGCACTAAGGCATTGCAGTATGGTATGGATAAGAAATTTCCATTGGGATGAAAAATAAGCTTTATAGAAAGTAAGCTTTTGAGTAAGATTTTCATACCCCATTCTTTCCAGTTCTGCAAAAATTGTAGCAGTGGGTAGACAATCTATTCCTTCAGCATCATCCAGCTTAAGATCACTCCTTATACTAGTCTCAGTGATGATTACCTTCTTCTTGTCTACTAGGGCTTGTATTTGTCGTTCCCCATTAACGATCTTAGCCTTGGCAGATGCCCAGAACTGTTCAATACAGGTAGTATAAATGGTTGGATTAACCGTTAACGCATATTGGACATAACTTGCATTCAGGAAATCAATAATCTCCTCAAACCCATCACTTTCTTCTGGTTTCTCCAAAAACGCAACCAAATTGTGGGTTTCAGCAAACTTAGGGTTCGACATTGTTTTCGGTTTTGATGATGAATGATAAAATTGAGTTAGGGTTTATGATTAGAGAGTATATCAGTGAGTAATCGATGCGAATATGAGGATTGGAAAACACCATTAATCAAAGTATTTATGTAAATCACCTCAACAACATTATTGAAACTGTAAGCATTTTAAGTTAGCCTAACAGTATTTAACTAACCATAGCTAGTACGCAAGAGTTATTTGCTAGGCAACATTAACTGATGCCTAAACTGGCTGTAGTAAAGTGTATGCCTAAGCAGCATAAACCAATACGGGCTAGTAGTAAGTAGTAAATTCAAGCCTAACAACATTAACTTAAGCTTAGCAGCATTAAGTTTTAAGATGAGTAGCATTAACTTTAAGACACTAGTATTAACCCTAATTTCTTTCCAAAAAGCATTTCCATCATCAATTTTGATTCTCACAAGCTCTCTTTCTGTTTTTCAACTCACTATATCTCTCATTTCTTTTTCTCAACAATTCACTCTATCTGTTTTTATATCGCACAACTCTCTTTCTATTTTTCAACTCACTATATCTCTCATTTCTTTTTCTTACCAATTCACTCTATCTGTTTTTTTATATTACAAATCAAGAGCCCTTTCAGACAATTTGATACAAAATTCCATCAATTCATTTAGTTTTATGCTGTCCTCCCTACTTCCAAGTGTGTTAACTCTTGAGAGAGGTGGATCATTGGACTATTTAGATGCAGCCTCAAACCTAATTTAAGCTTCTGTACCCATCAATATGGTATCTTGGCACCTAGGACCACTACCTGAATCAGTTCCCTAAGGAAAAGACTCATTAATACAATGTTTCTTTAATTGTGCAAAACTTTTGTCGTGTTTTTGTTTATGACATTTGGAAAGCTCATTTTCAATACGTTCACTTTCTTTAATTTTTTTCAAGATATTTGCATGCCATTTTAGAATATTCATCAATATCATCCAAAGAAAGAAAAATAACACACACAAAATCCCTAGAGAAATTTTTTTGCAAGAGAAGATCATCGAATTTGGGAAAATCTATTTTTTCATGTTCAAGTTGAGATTTGAGATCATTGATTTCCATTTTTAGGTCATCAAATTCCTTTTCAACAGATTTAACATATTTCAAGTCTTCGAGCATTTCTTCTTTTAAAGCATTTTCAAAGATCCCAACATTTTTCAAAGTTTTGTGAGCAAGTGCAATAAACATATCGTGTATAAGCAACTTTATGTCATGAGTAATTGGATTCTGCCAACCAATTTTATGTTGTTGCCAATCTGTTTCTACAATGGATTTAATGTTGTCCACATTGGCTTGAACATCTTGGAAAGCATATTTACTTTTGCTTATTGATTTGTTGGTTTTTTCTGAAAAGGTGTTTTAAAAATGTTCTTTTTCACTTCATTTGAAAAATATAATTGTTCACGAGACTTTTTTTGTTGTGGAATGAAAAGATCATATAGGTTATTTAGTTTTGTATAATCGTATGGTTTTACTAAAGTACCTAATTTTGTTATACTTTTTTCCGCAAGTCGAATTGTTTCTTCACTTTCAGGAGCAAACATATTCGCAAGATCATTCTTATCATATTGAACATTATATAAGTACGGTTTCCCCCATTGAGATTTCTTGAGGTACTCAGGATTTGCAAAGCTTATCAAACATCAACCATTATAATAAAAACTCGATTTAGGAGTTAGTATAAAAACGGTTTGTGCCGATTAACTTGTACTTAAAATCTTGACTTGATTTTCTAAAGCAATCTGTTTATCTATGTCTTTATCTTCCCATTCTTTAAAATCCTTTTTAAACTTTTCCTTTTCATTTGCAATTTTTTAAACCTGTCTCTCTTGCATAGAAATCTGATTTACTAGCATGGTAATTTCTTCTTTCACTAAATACGTTCTGTAAGCTTCTGTTTTTAAACATTTTGCATTTTTATAAGTATTACATGCCAGTAAATCAAGAGCTTCTTTGAATTTGATTTCCGCTTCTTTTTTGTCTTTCTGATTTGTTTGAAAAGTTTTGTTCCTCTCAAGCTCAATTTTGCAATATTTAAGATCAAGCTTGTATTTATCAAGCTCTTGAGTAAGAGACGTGTTTGCTTTATTCAATTGTTTTTGAATCTTTTTGTTCTCATCAACATCTAGTTTTAAATTTGCAAGCAAGACACGTTCATTATCATGTTCTTCAGCATTTTGGTTATCCTTTCCTTCATTATCACACGTATCCGTTGAATTAGGGTGATATTACTATCAACCATTTTCACCACATATATTTCATTAATGGATTCAGGTTGCTCAGAATGCTGTCTCTCATAGCAAACACATTATAGTCATCGTCTGTATGTACATTTTCTAATGGCTCAGCATCATAGGTAGGCGCAGAATTATCATCGTTTGCATGTAAGACCTCCTAAATCTTTGCCATGTACATGTAATATGCTTCCAATTCTTGTTCATCCAGGTTTTCATCTGTGTCTTAAAGCCATTCATTCTGCTTTGCACTTAAAAGAATACCTTTTGATTCTTGCTTGCACAACATTATCTTTATCTCGTGATACTCATAATCCTTGACCCTTTTTGGTTTTCTACACTCCTTAGTAAAAGGCTCAAACCCCTTGCAATTAAAAAACTATATCCCAGACTGTTGAACTACCTAATTTCCTACAGTTTCCCTTTTCCCAGCAACTGTTACTGTCCTCTGATTCCCAAACTGCCTACTAATCCTGTCATTCCTAGTTATTGGAGAAGTATCCACATTCTTGTGCCTGGTGTTTGATGAGGTTTTGAGATTGTTGTTTGTAGGTTTGTAGATGTTTTTGAAGTGCTTTGCAATGAGTGCTAAAATTTTCTATATCTGCTTATCCCTCTAAGCTAGTTTTTCATCACTGTCTTTTTCAGATGCTGACTCAGATTGAGGTGAATGTGATTTGAGAATCTCTTTGCCTTTGTGCTTGGTGGTAGCATTTGATCTGGTTGATGTTGTTTGTCTTGATGATGGTGTATGAGGTTTGTAAGGTTTAGGTGCTGGAGGTACTTTGTAATAGTCATCTGGATAGTTTTGAGTAGCAGCAATAAATGCGAGTGGATTAGCATTCCTTGCTATTCTTTCAGCATGAATTTCATTGACTTCATTTTGGTGTTGTTTCATAATGTTAAAGAGTGTATGATAGGAAACATTATCCAAATTGTTAGCTTGCTTAACAATTGTGACAAATCTTGACCATTCTTGTTGAAGTTGTTATAGAAATTTCACATTCACCTGCATGTTATCAACCTTCAACTTGTCCCTCACCATTTCATTCATCATTCTATAAAACCTTATGTAGTATGATTCAATTGATTCCCCGTCCCTTGAAGTAAATTTACCAAATTCCCAGAACAACTTTGTCTTGACATCTTGAATGTTAATGGATCTACCTGCTGTAAACGTTCAATTGCAATCCATATTTTCTTTGCATTTGGACAAGAATCCATAGTAGAGTATATGTCATTCCCAATCCCATTCACTATATATGAACTACTTCTGCTTCAGCATCAATTAATTTCCTTTTCTATGGACCAGTATTAGCTTAAGTTTCCTTCTTAGTATAACCTTGTACCCTTGCTCTTTCACCTTCTCCAGGAGTTTATGGTTGTGTGATTTAAGTCATGATGTAGGGGCCTTCATAAATGGTTTTCTTGAGTAGCTCTCTGTTTGGTTTGGTGTCAACGTATCTCATGAACCGTGACTTGCATTGTGCATAGCTACACGGACTTTAATCCAAGTGGTGCGTTGGCCAAGGCCAAAACTTCTTTCAACATACCATCATACAAAAGTATTCACTTAACCTTAATCCATATTTACTTTGTTCCTAATCACGTAACGAGCTTTACTCCCTTATTGGTCAAACTAAGTCAAAGGTCACTTTGCGTAAACGCATCCTTTCCTGTTATGGGATATGCTTTACTTGAGAGGCAAAGCACATAGCTTGTTTGCATCAATATGATTAGTGATCAAATCCATTGTTGATCATCATGGATTAAAGTCTAAATGGCTAATTAAGTTTGTGGAATTGGTGATTAATCATGCTTTCAGTTTTCTCATCTCCTTACCTATAAATGTTTTACAAACTCACATGTATTCCTCACACGTACAAGATGACTTACAAACTCGCACACCTCTTCAACACAATCCTACAACCCATCCTTTTTAATCTTTTGTCTACCCTTCTTACCCAACAAATGATTATATCCTCCACACATACTCTAAAGATTCCATTTTCTTAAACATTCCCATAATCACATATGCCCAATATATTCTCTCTTATTGGAAATGTGATTATAAACCCAAATCAACCCTTTGATCTTATCCTAAACATCATCATCTTCATACTTCTTGTCTTTAAACCATCTTCAAGCCTAAACTCTTCTTCACATAAACCTTCCCCAAATAATACCCACATGGGACAACTCACATTCCCTTACACAATGTACTCTCCTAGTACTTGTTGTACCTTTTGTTCCCTTCGTTCCCAACATAGGCTCCTCCATATCCCATCAAATATTTCTCCACCACACATCTACTATTTACCTTCTTCCTTAAAACATTTGAATTACACACACACTCTATCATCCTCAACCTTGATCAAGCCACTTCATCAATCTAAGTTACCTTACTCTCTTCTCCTCCTTTGGATTGATTTCAAAAAAACACAACAAACACACTTCCTCTTCCACCCTTAATCAAGCCACCTCATTAATCCAAGATACCTCACTTTCTTCTCCTCTATTGAATTGATATTTAAATCTTAAATAAACACACTACCTCTCACAAACAACCACACTTCACTCTCTAAACTAACACACCTCTCTTTCTACCATTAATCTTGCCATCTCACCTATCCAACTTACCTCTCTTCATCTCATCCACACCCTCCATTTCAAACCAAGATCAATAGGCTCCTTTCCATCCCATCACCATCACATCATGCCAACTCATGACAAATCATTCACGACCTATTCTTTCTTATCCAACATGTGCTCAAAAGATTTGAATTTCAAATTTCAAATCTTCCCTCTTTCTCTCAAAGTTAAGCATATTATAAGAATATTCTCTTGTACCTTAACTTGCTCTTTAAACCTTTAGTTTGATCCCAACTAAGCTAGTTATATTTTTGAGGACTACCCAAACTACCCCTTTCCAATAATTCTTTCTCTCTTTTCAATATCGGATATGTAAAAGGCTTTTAAATACTTCACAAATGCTTTTATAAAATGGCTATTTAAGTTATTTTACCCTGAGTGTAAGAATGATTGAAAGGTCATAGCATGAAGTAAAATTGGAGGGTTTAACAAGAGCGGGCAGTTAAAAAGCCAAGAAACCAAAAAAATGGTATCAGGTCCCTGGCGCACTGACCACATGCTGACACATATCCAACACGCCACACACGAAAACGTTTTTCCCATTTTGGGTTCTTGTCCTATAAATACCCCCTCTTGGCCTTTATATTCCTTACATTTTGTAAACATTCTTTCCTCTATTTTCTCTTCTCCTATCCTCTAAGTTTAACATCTAAGTGTTCTAAACTTCTCATCTAATCATTCTATTACAATGAACACATCTCCACAAGAGAGCCACACAAGTACTTAAGCCATACTTGTGTGTTTTGTCAAGGGTCTTCTTTCTCATACTCTTTCTTTAGAATCGAGTCTTTAGGTTAGGTTAGGACTTGGTTCATCTATCTATCTTTCATTCAATTGAGTTGTAAGGGAAGTCTTTTTTTTTGTGGGATCAAGCTTAGATCATTAGGGATCTAGTTGGGGTTTGGTAAGCTTCCAAGGGGAAGTCTTAATTGGTTATAAGTTAAGTCAAATCATAGGGTCTTAGTGGTGGATTCTAATAGCGGAATAGTAACTCTTCTTTGTGAGCACCGATCTTTGTGCATATCGGTGGAGTTAATGGTAATACGGTTTGTAGTCCACCATAAGGATTATACTAGTAGAGTATCGAAGTCGTAGATTCACAACTGGATGTACGAAAGGACTAAACCCCCCTTCCCAGACCAATATATATCATGGTGTCTTTCTCTTTCTCTCTCTCTCTCTCTCTCTCTATCTACTTATTGATTCTTTGCTAAGTAGATCATTACACCACTCGACACTTTTGAGACTTGCAGTCTTATAAACTTTAAAGAAGTCAAGAAAACCGTATTCACCCCTCCCCCCTCTATGGTTCTACAATTGGAGTCAGAGTGTTTTACTCAAGCTTTCAAGCGTTAAAGCCTTCCTAAGAAGTCGTTTTAAGTTGAAAACTTCTTTTTCAAAAATTTATAATCCTAACTCCGAGTTTTGAAAAAGAAGAGTAAATATCCATGGCTAAAGAGAACTATGTTGAGGGGTGTTCTTTGCAAAGACCATCCTTGCTAGAACCCAACAGGTTTCGCTTTTGGAAAGCCTGGTTTGAGACTTATGTTAAGTCCAAAGATATTGACTTATGGCAAGTCATTCAAAACGACGATTTCTACTTTGAAGTTGAAGACTCAAAAACAAAGTTGATGAAGGAAACGCCATATAAGCTTCTTAAGGACAATAAAAATAAGCAACTTGGGAAGAATAATGAAGCCAAGATGACTCTTTACAACGCTCTACCACGTAAAGAGTACGAACGAGTATTTATGTGTAAAACCGCCAAGGAAGTTTGGTATACACTCATCATCACTCACCAAGGCAATTCACAGGTCAAGAACTACATGATTGATTTTCTCACTCAAGAATACGAGAAGTTCTCAATCTTAAATGAAGAAACTATTGATAGTGGATTCACACGATTCAATGCTATTGTGACAAGTCTTAAATCTTTAGATCCGGACGACTCTAGAAAGAGTCACGTACGAAAGTTTCTTCATGCTCTACCATTGAAATGGAGAGCTAAGGTGGCGGCTATTGAAGAGGCCAAAGATTTGGCTACACTTCCACTTGACGAGCTAATTGGAAACCTTAAGGTTTAGCAAATGATATTGGACAATCATGGAGTAGCCTCCAAGACCACTAAAGAAAAGGTCAAGTCTAGGTTCTTAAATCTAAAGTCACTAGGGAACAAACTAGTGACGATAGTGATAGTAAATGAGAAAGTGATGAAGACATAGATGAAGAAGAAGAATCCGAAGCATTTAATTTGATGGCTAGGAACTTCCGTAAGTTTTTTTGCAAAGGTAATCGATTCAGACGCTGGAAATTATGTGGCATTGGATCTAATAAGGTGATTTGGAAGGGCCGTGTATAGCGTTGGAAACAAAGGTGGTGAAAGCTCAAAACAAAAAGGAGCTTGCTACAATTACGAGATAGAAGGCCACTTTGCTAGTGAGTGTACAAAACCCAAGGAGAACAAGGCCTTTGTCAGAAAAGCTTGGAGTGATATTGAAGATGGCGACGAACCTCTAAATGATGCAACTTGTCTTATGGTGAGCGAATTCAAGAGGTACAACCTAACCCTTCTATTTCTAATAATGAATTTGATATCATTGATTTGCAAAAGGAGAATAAGGAACTCCTTAGGTTTAACAAAGATTTTACTAAAACATTTGAAAGAAAAACGTTCTCTCGAAAGTCAGAAATCAAAACTCGTAAGTAAAATCAATGATCTTTAAATTAGAGTAAAGAAACTTGGAAATGATAAAGAGGTGGTTGAACCTTGCAAAAAGTGTGAAGCACTCACCAAAGAAGTTGACTATTTAAAGTGCAATGTTTCTAAACTTCAAAACAAAGCATTGAAATTTTCCAAATTCAAAATGAGTAGCGTTGTTTTGGAAGACATGTTAAGTCATCAAAAGTTGTCCCAAGATAAGGAAGGTTTTCGATTTTCTAAGAATGATAAAACCACTTCTGTAAGTCCAAATAAACCAATAGTGTTTGTAAAAGAATGTCAAAAGGAAAATTCCTCAAATAGCTTTGTTAAATCCATAGCTTCTCAAACTCACTTTGCAAACACTCAAAGTTCCTAAGCACCAATTACAAGAGTGGAATAAAGACATTACTCGGGCTCACATAATGGACTTGGATACACACGACCTCGAGTTGACCCTAGACCTCTTTTACCCACACCAAATATGAGACCTTCAAACTCATATAATCGAAGACCTTCTTTTCAAAATAACCACTCTTCGAAAAGAAGACATTTTCATAACAACCAAAGGTTTTCGTATCATCAACATAGCGCCTTCCAAAGGAGAGAAAACTCCTACCTAAATCACAGGCTAAAAACACCTTTAAGCGTTGGACCATACTTTCAAAATTCCTAGGATTTTCAAAATAATCCTTGGTCTGTATTCTCAAGATACGACCTACATAAACTATGTGCTTTTCTTCAAGACCCAATAATGGTTAACTTGGGCACCATATTTTCTAACCACAACGGACCCAAGAAATAATGAGTACCACGACCTTGAATTTATATTTTCTGATAGGTGTGTCTTAAATGCGATCTACTACCGGATCATTGGATTGTGGATAGTGGTTACACTAAGCACATGATCGGGAATAGAAAATTGTTTACTTCGTACAAGGCGTATGATGGTGGACATGTCGTATTTGGGAGAAACCTAAAGGGCAAGGTTACCGGTAGAGGTAATATTACTCATGACTCTATTATAATTGCCAATGTTGAGCATGTTAGTGGTCTAGATTTTAACTTGATTAGCGTAGGTCAATTATGTGATGATGATTGCGTAGTTAGCTATACTAAAGTAGATCGTACTATTAGTAAAAATGGTAAAATACTAGCTAAAGGTCATAGGAGAAATGGTATATATACTTGCAAATTAAAAGATAACTCCAAACAAAAAATTTGTCTTACATCCGTGGTGGATAATTCAACGCTTTCGCATAGGAGGTTAGGTCACGCCAATATGAGGTTTGTTCAAAACTTAGCTTCCAACGAGCTAGTAAGGAACCTACCAAAGTTGAGTTTTGAAAGACACTTTTCTGGTATGTGTGGTCTAAGAAGTCAAGGTAATGCAAACAATAGGACTAGGAATGAAGTGTCAACTAGTAAGGTTTTATGGTTGTTACACTTAGATTTGTTTGGTCCATCTCCAATTCAAAGTTACAAAGGTAACTTCTACAATTTAATGATTGTAGATGATCACTAAAACTACACTTGGGTTGTGTTTGTAGAGTCTAAGGATGACGTCTTAGAAAAGTTTAAAATATTGTGTAAAAGACTTGAAAACCTACATGATTTATCTATTGTTTCAATTGTAACAAATCATATTAGCAAATTTAATAAATTTCATTTTAGGAGCTTTTGTGAACAACATGGAATGTCTTATAACTTGTCAGGCCCGTTCACTTCTCAATCGAGTGAGATTGTTGAAAGAACACATCGCAAGTTAAGAAAGATGAGTCGTGTTATGTTAGAGGAGCAATCCATTCCAGAAAAGTTTTGGTGTCATGCATTAGATAGGACAACTTACATTTTGAATATGGTTTATATTAGAAAATTCATTAATAAAACACCCTACGAAATCCTTAGAAATAGGAAGCCATCATTAGAGTACTTTAGGCTCTTTGGTTGTAAAGTATTTATAATTAATACTAAAGTACATCTCACCAAGTTTTTTACTAATGTAATATTCTTCCACCCAAAAGGGTTCGGGGGACCCCAAATGTCGTTACAAAGATGTGTTTTTAAGGATACCCCATCTCAACTAAGGTTAAAAAGGCTTACTAAGGGGCCTTTTTTATAAGGGAATAATAACAACAAATGAGGGAAGTGAGGAAACCTTTTCAATGTTTTCCTTTTTGATGAGAGGTTTGCACGGAGCCTTAAATGTCTCTTTCGGGTATAAGTGATTGATAGTTTTCATTAAACCTGCAGTTCATAAAAACCTTACGGTTTTTAGTTTCTCTTATTTTTAGAATATGCCAATTTTTGGCCTTTGAGAGCTCCGGGGTTATCTTTAAAGGAAGGTCTAAAAGGAAGCTAGAAGGTCAAACCAATAAAGGAACCAAAGTTATAAACTTGGTAAAGGTTGAAATTGTAGAGGGTACCCTTTTAGGGCTATGGGGGGACAAAACAACGTTAGGGAGTTTTTGGGCAATCAATGGAACATTTTCCAAAGTCCAAAATTGTTACGGAGTTTAGTTAAGGGTTGTTCAATGGGCTTGACATTTTTTGCAATACTAGGGGGATCATTGGATTTGGAGCGAGGAGGGGTGAAAAATTATAAGAAGTAGAAGTATAGAGGTTTGTTTTGCATTTACTTATCTAAGTAGGATATTTTTTTGTGCCTCTTAGGAGCTTATGTCCTTATTGTGCGAGGTGAACCTTATGTGATTTAGGCAATGGGAAAAGTTAAAGCAAACAATGTTTGTTTTTTTACGTGTTGGAAGGGAAATTAAACGTTCTATACCATTATTCATAAAACTTTATGGGTGTGGGACCATATTCTGTAGGATTTCGACATTTCCTCTAAAAATCCCCGAATGTTGTGCTATGAAACAAAGAAATTTGATCTTACATTTCTTGTTTAATATTTGCGATTAATCAATCGCACTTCACATTATTTAAATTTAGTGAAATTAGGACTTATTTAACAAATATTTGAACCGCTCTATTCCCTCTGGATAGACCCATGGAAAAGATTTGATAAAAAAAAATTTTCTTTTTGACCAAAATCATTTTTTGTGATTGGATCCCAACTCACTCTTGCATTGGAAAATATTGAAAATATTTGATTTGTGTCAACTTGTTCATGTTATGTGCTGATTGCATGCTATGTATATTAGGATATAAAAGAAAAGAAAAGACTTTATGCAAGCATACAAACTACTCATGTAGTTGAAGAGAATTCTTTTGAAATAGAACTCGGTATGGTATTGCATAACAAACTAATATACAAAATTAATAAACGTGATAGTATAGTTGTCTCATCTGAGAAACTATGAAATTAATTCACCATACACTATGGCAGTTAATTTTATCATTGTTGACACAACACATCGACCATAATTTTGAGACATTTTACTTAGAAACACTTTGCTATTTGTATAATGGATTATGTGTCGAATATGTATAAAACATAAAAGATGGATTAAAATACACATTGAAGTAGGTTTGATAACTTGGACCACTCATCTGAGATCCCAAGTATTTTTCTTGTAATGCAATGATAATAAAGTTATCAATTCCAAAAATCCAAAATGGTGATTAAGGTTACAATATCATGCATGGCTAGACAAATCATGGTGCATGCATGTCTAAATTAGAGGAACTAGTTTGTGTAACTTAATCATCCTTTCTCAACCAAATCCCAGCTAAACCTTAACTAAATCTTTCAAATCACCAAGGCATAATTATCTTCCTAATAGAGTACTTTTCTTACAAAAAGGCATAACTACCTTAAACTTTAAGGAATCAAAATTACTAACGTCTAATCACCTAAGAGCTACTTGTTAATCTCAAATCTTATACCTAACTCAAATCTCACCACTATAAAAGGATATCA
>BQNB010072027.1:0-32564 GCA_026074375.1 Tanacetum coccineum
TAAAATGTATACTTATGAAAGTTTATAGATAAATAAGTTTGTACACATTTGGATCTTATGATTCTTGGATAATATATAGACTAATCATGGACTTAAGGACCCTAGGAATGTAAGACATGTGATAATGAGTGTTGTAATGGACTTGTGACAAGGTGGTTAAGCTTAAAAGTACGAAAACTAATTTTAAACATTTTTTTATGAAAAACCTCAAAACAATCTGTTAGAATTCGAAATTTAAAGTATACTTTTTATATTTTTATAAAATACTGCATCTCATGACGATTCCAAAAAAGGTAAGAAACTCGAAAAACGGATTAATAACGAAGAAGATACGTAGTTTACGAGTTATACGTTTATAAACGGATTTATAAAAGAAATTTTATAAAAACATGATACAAAATACTTCTGATATGTATAAATGGTTACTTTCATCAGATATTACATATTTTTAGGATTCCAAAACAATAAGAATCGTAATTTTTAAATCAATAACGAAGGAGTTATGAATTTTGCGAGTTTACGTTAATAAATACTTTTATAAATATATTTTTATAAAAGTTACTGTAACGCCCCGACCCAAAAGGGTAGAAGTATTACAAATATGGTGTGACATCAAAGGCATACATAATCATAACACAAGCATAAACAGCGGAAGTCTTAAATAAATAACCAAAGGAAAATAAGTCAACATGACTTAAGGTACATAAGTTCTTAAAAGACAGACATATCCAAACGAAATAACAAATGTCTTGAAAAGAAACAATTCATATATCAAAACTAAGATCTCTAGGGTAAGTCCACACTCAGCACTCATATCCCGAAAGCAACCCCAGCTCCTAGCTTAGATACCTGCCGCAGGAAAAGAAAGTGCGGCTGAGCTTACAAAGCCCAGTGAACAGATATATATAATCGAATGCAAAAGATAACGGAAATCAAAGGATACGATACAAGGTACAAAGGATATCACAATACATGATCAAAGGGATACAAATATAAGGTAAGACAAATCAGAAGATCAAATCATAGTGTAAGGTAAGATGAATCAGAAAGTCTTAGCCTCAATTTATTGAGTCGAACAAGGAACTCGGTCACTCTAACGAATGAGCATCGTCTTAATTAGTTAATGTTGTAATGAGGATAATATCCGGGAATCGGCTCGATAGTTAATCTAATAATTTATATGTTTCGGGTTTAATCCCAGCAACAACCCGAGTAGCCCGGACCTATTTAAATATTCCCCGCTACCTTCAACGCGACGGGTATATATACTTTTTCTTCCTTTAAAAAAGTAAGTTTGTTCATTTAATCAAAAAATATCTTTCCCTCTTTTCTCTCCTCATTTCTCTCTCCTCTTTCTCTCTCTACACAAACTCACCCTCGTATCTCTTTTCTTTTTCGATTTGTGTGATATAATATTGTAAGTGAAGTGGTTAATCGGGATCCAAACATTGGTATCAATGGCTTGGTGAATATTCGTTCGGGGGTGCATGCGAGAAATCAGCATCTGTTCTTCTCATGTTTGCAGAATACTTCACAAACCATTCTTAGTGAAGTAGTATACACTACTTCCCCCTGGAAGTTGACATGGTAACATCAAAGTCAATTAAGTCCCGGATGTACACATTTTCCCCCATGATGGTTGCGAACTCTCGGAAGCATCATTGTCGTGTACGTTCATATACTCGAGAAGTTCTTGTCATAAGCACAAATCTTGATATACAAAAGAATCATTACCCTCTTGACTTCAGAAACCATAGAGGAGATGAAGCAAGAATCAAGAACACTTGGTATAATCAAGGTCTTGTGAATGAATGTCATCGAAGAACTTTGAAGATTTTGCTTAGACTGTGAAGTATCTTTGTCTTGGAATAGCACAAAAATACCCATGAGAAGTGCTGATTACATCTCAACCTTTAAACTCTCTGGCTAACTTACCAACCTCGTATTCTGTCGGCTATTGTCATGATCACTTGGTGAGAAACCCCAAATACAACTGAAACTGAAGTAAAATCCCCCAAATTTGTTACTTAATCTTGCACTAATGTTTTTGAGAGAACGTGCAGAAGAAAAGTCTCTAGTACCTTATACTCCATCAAAAGTATAAGAAGGTAAAAAAACCAAAACACCTTCTTGAAATTATCCACAACGACATTTGCGTGTTGACACTGAGTACTACAAACGTAACGCTCCTTTAAGTGATAAGTATTCCAGGTCTTCATCAACCACCCCTTGACAGCTGGAAAACTTAATAAAACCAAGTCCGTCACTCATTAACTGTTTACGTTCAAGCAAGTCATCAATCGATAGAAAATAGAAGAAAGTCACGATGATGAAATAAGTAGACGCCTTTGTGAAATCCTACTTCAATCACAAATAAAGGATACCAAATTAACTCCGTGATCACATGTCATCAGAATCTGAAACTCTAGCCATTTTGTCATTTAAGTGAATCTTTTCAGGATCGTTTTGGGATTAAGTGTTGTTGTTTGAGTGGTATGTTGTTATGGTTGATTGTGGTGTTTGTTTGTTGTTCTTGTTTTGATTATAATATTTCTAGGAAATTAGGTGTTCAAAACGAGGGTTTTCTTTGAGACAAACCGCTGCTATGTTTGGTAAACCGCCACCAGGCAACTCGCCACCAGGCAACTCGCCACTAGGCAACTCGCCACCAGGCAACTCGCCACCAGGCAACTCGCCACCTAAAATATCAAACCGCCGTGTTTCAATTTTAACCAAACCGCCGGTATTCCTGTTAAACCGCCACCTATGGCAAACCGCCGCCTATGGCAAACCGCCGCCTAGGGCAAACCGCCATGGATTTTTAAATTGGACAGAGTAACATTTCTTTTTTTTTTCATAAAATCCTCAACTCGCCGTGTACCTAAATCAAACCGCCCCGCCGCCAAAACTTGGCAAAAAACCAAACCGCCGCCAAGAAAAATGGCAAACCGCCGCCATTTATGGTCAAACCGCCGTAAATATTTAATTATTTTAAGCAACCCGCCTTTGACTTTTGGTCAAACCGCCGCCTACTTTTTCCCTAAAATGCGGATCTTGTCTGTACTTTTTGTCAAACCGCCGGCAAGAAAATAATATTCCAATCAAACCGCCACGAAGAAAATCAAGAACAAAATTTTTGCAAAAAAAGCCCAAATAATTATTTCACTATATCTCAAATAAGCTATAGGAGGCTCAATACGAAGTGGTTAATGAAGTATAAAACAAAACACGAAATTAACATCCATATCTTCATGAATCATCCTATTCGAGGCAAACCCTCCATCTTAGAACACATAAAAGTCAACCTTTTTAAGCTTAATAATTCGATCTAGGATCATATGTAACTCGTGAGTTGGTAGCAATCTAACCTGTTTAACATGTAGATTGAGGAAAGAACAAGATTAACAACCCAATAAGCCCAAATTTTTTTTTTGATCCGTGGCCTTTTTCTTCAAAAATAAGCCACGAAAATTTGAGCTTATTCACCACTCGAATCAGTGATTAACAACACGAATTCCCCCTATGCTCTGGTGCCAATTGTTAACATTAGATTCACCACATGAACAAGATCCGGAGGTCGGATTAAGTGAAATAGAAATCGAGCCATTTTATTAAGAGAAAAGAGAAAGAGATAGAGAGAAAAGAGAAAGAAAAGGAAGAGGTAGAAAAAAGAAGAGAGATCAGAGCGTTGGTTGTGTGTGTGCTTCAGAGAGATATAAGGAAGACACACACACTCACTTTTACAAAAGTGAACTTCTCCCCCTCCATGGAAGTATGGAGGGAGTATTTATAGACCTAGTGACACATAACTATGGTAGCTTGTCATTATTAGTCCCTAACGAGCACGCTATAAATAAACAGCTGAAGTATTCACATTTGTATTTTGTGTAGTCACCATATTTTAAGGCTAACAATCTTCCCCCAATATGCGGACATACGGAATTACTTACAATGTTCCTATCATGTACAAATACAACAAAAATAAAGTCTTCCAAAGCACTTCCAAAGCTGAAGATGTCTTCTTAGTTCTCCTTGTCTTGAAACTTGTACTCCAGCTTGGATCTTCATTGTCTTTACTTATACAGGAACCATTGTAGTATGCATGAACTGGATTAACTTCCCCCCAATTCATGCAGCATGTCTTGAAAAGCTTTCTTCATAGACTCCTTTTTGGCGAAGTTTTTGAATCAGCTTCCCCCCAAACCAACATCCCTATCTACGCAGATTTCTGGAACTTTGAAGTAGCTTTGAACAATCTTCTACTTGTCATTGACGTGCATAGCGAAATTTTGTAGAAGTCAAACCACACCAACGACCACTGCTTCTTGCTATACAGCGAGTTGCTACTTGGCAGCGGTTTACTAAGAATTTTTTGTGTGAACAAAAGGGTTTCAGTAAAACAGCCATAACTTTTGATCCGTAACTCCCGTTTTTCGTCCCTGACCTCTCAAATCGAAGAGAAAAACGAGACGATCACCTAGTAAAATGGCCACCTTTTGGCGGTTTTAAGGATTTTCAAAGGCCCAAAACTTGTTTCAAGTGATTGTATTGACATTTTTTAGTTTTTTCTGGAAATTTTTGGCCGCTGATATTCCGCATCAAATCCATTCAACGTTTTTCTATTGATTCTGTAAAATCCCGTTAAACCATTTATCGGTTTTTAACATAGACGTGTAACAATCCCGTGAACGTGAATTGCTTTACAAAACCACAACTTCACTCACAAATATCCACTTAAGATCCAACAAAATCACTCACACTTCCATAACTCATAACTAACATTCATCAATGTCTATAACTCTAGTTAACATCCCACAAAATTTCAGTTTGTACAACAGAAATACGATGAGCCCTAGTCCAAAAAAGAGTCTGTTAACAGAGGTCACAATTTTGAAGGTGAACTCAAAGAGAAAACTAAGGTTATTTTCAGATTTAAAGGTTAAGGAAGAAGAGAGATATTGACAAAATTGATTGAAGAATGGACAAACAAATAAAGTTTTTAATGAAATTCTTTATAAACGCAATCATTCAATTCAGACCATTCATATTTACACCCAAAAGCGCAACGTATCATTTAGATCTACTTTGCTAAATCCAAAAGTACCCCTCAAGAAACTCAATCTGATGAAGCCTCTTTGTATAGATCCATATGATATTCTGATCCTGCAAACCGATCCTTGCATCCGACGGGGAAGAGCAGGTGACTCCTTAGAAAAGGAGAGTAGATCAAAATTGGATTAGACACAGTGAAACCATATAATTACACATATCAAAACATGCTTAAGAAAACTTTCAAACCACCATCCAAACCTATCGTGATCAGTTGACGCCTAAAGCAGTTAGGAAAGACAATGTGGAGAAAAACTTTGATAGGGACAAAGCAAATATTGCAAAAAACGTGGATTTCTACCATAGTCTAAATCCATTATGTAAAAGTAGACTACTTTAATAACGAATGGACCAAACAACTTCAATCATTTTAGAACAATTTGTCAACAAACGTGGTCTAATCATACTATAGTGCATTTCCTAACCCAACTGCTAAGAGTATGGATAGTTTTGATCAACAAATCTTATTAATAGCCACTTACAGACAAAACAATACAAACAGTCATTGTTTTAGTTCATGAACAAAAAAAATGAATGACGATTTGGAGTACGTTAATTCCCTTGAAAAGGAGCTTGACGAACTTGAATCAGAAAAGGCTGATTTTTCAAACATATATGATCTACTTCTCGAAGAGTGTGTGTCTAAAGATGTTACATGTTCATATTTGCATTCTCTGTCTGATTTAAATGTCATACTGAATTACAAAATGCTTATATCTTCATAAAGTCAAAGAATGTGAATTCTTGCACAAAACTTTCGAACAAAAAGAATCTGTTAACAAAGCAGTTCAAATAATTTGTTAAAAAGTTTTGCCAACTTGAAAAACACTCATATTTCTCTGAACTTCTTTACAACATTGTAAAGAACAGATGAAAAACAACCCAAGTTCGCAAAGAAAATGCTTCAAATGTACTTTCCAAAAAGAACGTTAACAATATCAAGTGCAATACAAGATTTGAAAGCTCAATGCAAGACAAGACATGGTGATAAATGATTAAAGAAACTCATTCTGTAACAAAAGGAAAGTCTGTGGAAACTCATTTGATAAACCATCTGTTTTCGACAACAACGCTCCACGATTCCAAACCATCATTCTAGGAAAACCGACTCCTTTGTCAAATTCACCTGAAATAGATGTTTTCAAAACGAAACTCAGCTTTTGTTAATAAAACTAAATGTGTCGGATGTTTAATTAAACCAGTCACTCAACAGAGTTTTCCTCAGAATAAAACGCAAAGCATTCGAAACACAAATGTCTTTAACCAAGGAATTGTTTAGAATTTCCTCCACCATAACACAGACTAAAACAAATTTTGCAAGCATCACAGAAGTGTTTATCAAACTTAAGCTTAGGTAAGTTTCTAACTAATTCCTTAGATGCTAACGATTGAATGAGACGCATATTTGCGTGACCTAATCTCCTATGCCACAACGTGGAATTTTCATCAATCGTTGCTAGACAAATTTGGTCTTTGGGCTTATTTCCTAATTTCATCACATATAAGCCTTTCTTCCTAATACCTCTACCTATGACCTTACCATCCTTAGTGATTTCACTATCATGTTCAGAGAAAGTTACTCTACACTTATTATCACATATTTGTCCTATACTTAACAAGTTAAATCTTAAGTTATCTACATGTTCTACATTATCTATTTTGAGAGAGTCATTCGAAATCGTACCTTTGCCAATGATGTTACCGCGAAGATTACTACCAAAAATAACATTACCTCTGTTGTATGCCTTGTAGCTTGAGAAGAGCTTTCGGTTACCCGTCATGTGTTTGGAGCATCCGCTATCCTTTATCCACTCATCGGGTTCCAAGTCGACTCCAAGGCATATCTATTTATATAAGGCAACACCTCAAACATTTGGTCCCTAATATCTCATGGGTCCAAAGTTGTTAGTGCTTAACATCCCTTGCATTTGATGCAATTGGTTGGGATGTGAAAATGGAAGACATGTTTACCATGGCATGTAACTTTGACGTGGAAAGTTGTTCCAAGTTACAGGAAAGCCACGTGGTTGATTTTGTCGACCAATGTTTCTTTTTGGTTGTGGTGTCTTAGGACGAGGATAATTATTGATGACTCTTCTAGGTGGTGGAGTTTTTGATCTAAAATTAGGTTTTAAAAATCTAACTCGGGGTTTTGATAATGGCTTATAAAATTGTTTGACTTCATTATCACTAGCAACGGGAACTTTGATATTGTTTACTATCATGTGTTTTGGTCTAGGACCCAAAATAGATTTTTGAAAAGACACACTTTTCTCAGATCCAGGTGTACCAACTGGTGGCGGTCCCATAATTTTTTTAGGGGCCGCCTGAACACTTTGGGGGCCGCCCATATTTATGGGACCTCCATCAGAAGACGCATTTTTCTAAGCTTATACAAATTTTATTTCTTTAGTTTCACTAGATGATGGTTCAAATAAATTAAATCCTAAGCCCAATTTTTCACCAGAGGGTTTTTGATTACTTAACATTTCATTTAGACATTGTGTACTCTTTTCAAATTTATTTAATCTAGTGACTTTCTCTTTGAGTTTTTCATTCTCAATTTTAAGCATATGACACTTTACACATTCGAGATCAACTCCCTTGTTTTTCTCGAGTGTAGATACTTTTTCCTTTAGAACACTAAGTTTATTTTCTAAATTATTTCTAGTGGCTTTTAATCTTTTATTTTTAGTGATTATCTTTAAACTCATTTTGCACAGTTTGTCATATTCATTATCTAGCACTAAGTCATCTATTGACGAGTTCTCATCACTAAAGTATGAGGATTCGGAACATACCTCACTTGATGCTTGAGCTACTAGACATGTTTCGTTATTGACTTTCTCATCATCTTCTTCACCGCTATCACTTCAAGAACCTCCAACAAATGCTCTTTGGTTCTTGTCTTTTAGTGGTTTTGGACATTCTTCAATAAGATGATTCGGGTCGCCGCATCTAAAGCATTTTCTATCACTTTTACCATTTTTGTCATCTCGACTTCTTTGGAACGTCTTTTTGTCGTTCCGATGATGTCTCACGAATCTACCTCTTCTCTTGAAGAACTTCTTAAAGTCTCTTGCCGCCATGGTGTATTCTTCTTCTTCACTTCCGGAAGTCGAACACTCTTCATCACTAGATTCTTTCTTCGCCTTTAAAGCAAGAGATTTTATTTCAACTTTTGCTTTGACTATTTCAGAATCTTTCTTGATGATCATTTCATGAATTTTGAGGTTCCCGATGAGTTCATCAAGATATAGTGACGTTAAGTCTTTCTACTCTTCAATCGTCGTGACCTTTGTCGGGCTAGAGTAGTTTTTAAACTAATATTGTATATGTTTCGGGTTTAATCCAAGCAAAATCAAGCCCTGTAGTCCTACGGTAAATATCTCGCGCGTCACATTTAAATGTGTAGGGGTAGAAATAGGATATTTTCTTATTAGAAAATATCTAATTTATCTAAATCTATTTCTTCTTAAAATTCTTTTCTCTTTTCTCTCATCTCTCTTCTCTTATCTTCTCTCTTAAACCATTATCTATCTTTCTTTTTTCATAGTTTCTTGGTTGAAATCGTGTTATGAAGTATTAATCCAAAAGTTAGAAATAGAGTCCTTTTTAATAAGGGGGGTATGATTGGAGATGAATGTATATGGGAATAATGCCGACTAAGATTGAGCTAACACTGGAACAATCACAACAAGGTGTTAGTAATGACGTCCTGGTAAGCATTGAAGGCGTTGAAGAATGAAAAAGAAATGTATGGATAAAGGGTCTAAAGAAAGAAGCCCTCCACACAACTTAAGCATAATCCGGGTTCAATACATATGCTGTCAGAATCACAAAGTTTGATTTTGACATGAAATACATCATGGACCCAGTGATGCAATGCACAACCCTTCCCAGCCATTCGGGTTTCTCTCAACAGAAACTTGTCTCATTTGTCACGGAGATACACAAGTTATCTATTGACATCTCACTCCGAGATCGTTGATATTGAACAGGTGGCAATATGCTCCAGCCTCCGAGTACTAAAACCAAAATGCACTAATCGAGTCTAGAGCCAAGAGATCAATCAAAATCTCGTTAGGACACATTCCATTTCAAACACTTGTTGAACATCATCAGGTTCACAAGCTGTTATCAAGAGTCCTACGCAATATCATTGTGATATTTGCCAGAACATCCGAGTGATTTTCTATAAGTATCACATTGAAGATGGAATCCTGTTGAGTCAATCAATAAGCTCTTGGTAGGTGACTTGCGAGATTCTATATGAATCAAACTTGTGACAACTGGATATCGATTTGGTCCAGTAAATGAATTGACGGTTGATGAATTTTGATAAAAACATGACACTCTCGATGTGTTACAAAAACTCTTTAACGAGTGACACGTCGATTGATTTTCAAATCAATTTTCTCGTTTATCACTAACGTAAACCTTGGAGTCAAACGTGTAACGGCAACCTCGATCCCATTCAAATGTCAATCTAGAAGACATACTATCTAGAAAGCTCAAGATTTAAAGACAAAGGTTCCGCTAACTCTGATTTAAAGCCCCTTTCAAGGATAATGCTAAAAGTAATGAGCAGGTTGGTCAAAGACACAAAGATCGCAGATGGCATAGAGATAAAACAATGACAAAGGCTCAAAGTCAAGATCACAAAAGCATGAAGGAACTAGCTTACAAAAAACAACGAAGACAAAGACCCAAGATCACTCCGAGCTTTAAACGTCTCAAAAGCAAGCTCACTGATCTCATGAAGGAGTTGTCTCAATGAACTCACATGGGGGAGATTGTAGCCTTCAATTTATTGTGTCAATATTAGAGCTCGTTCCCGTGTTCAAGCCCTCACTTCGGGGGAGATTGTTAGCCTCAATTTATTGAGTCGAACAAGGAAGTTCGGTCACTCTACGATGGAGCTTCGGTCTTTAATTAGTTAACGTTGTAAGAGAATTATTATCGGAATCCGGGATCGTAGTTAAAACATATATTGTTTATGTTTTGGGTTTATCCAAGCAAACCCAAGCCCGAGTCCTAGGTAAATATCCCGCGCGTCACATTAAATGTGTAGGGGTATAAATAGATATTTTCTTATTAGAAAATATCTAATTCTCATAAATCTCATTTCTTCTCAAAATATCTTTTCTCTTTTTCTCTCATCTCTCTCTCTTCTCTCTCTCTCTAAACCATTATCTATCTTTCTTCTTTTCTAGTTTCTTGGTTGAATCGTGTTATGAAGTATTAATCGGGTTCCTACACTCATTCATCCACTTGATGATCATTTACGTTAACTTTGAGGTTCCCTGATTATTGCTCAAGGATAGTGATTTGTTAAGTCTTTCGCTTTCCAATTGCCTATGACCTTTGCTCTCCTTATAGGATGTAGATATACACTATAATTTTCATCTATGTTAGTTCCTTCTATTAAATCTATACAATTTTCATCAGTGTAATTATCCATCTATTAAATTAGTGCAACCTTTTCATGGAATGATTTTTTGCTTTTTTCATCTTAATGTAAGTAAACTTACATTACCAAAGTAAACAAGCTCACGCAACCTACCAATGCCAATTTCATCAACATTTATGTCAAGTAAACGTTATAATATGTCAAGCAATATGTTTTAATCACCATTTTACCATATGTTATCTATTTAACGTACTATTCATAATGTTATTATAAAACGGATTTATACATTTATATGTAACGCTTTATATACAAAAACCTTGATTATATGTAATTGTTTACATACAAAATAAATGTACAAGCTTTCAAGGAATGTGTACAAATGTACAATGCATAACATTTGAATATATTTTCCCTCCTAAACCCTACTACAACACTTTAAAGCCTAAAGTTCTATAGTTGACAATGCAAGATATTCAATAAGCTATTTTCCCCCATTTTTCTAAAGCATTTCGTACACTTCTCTAAAACATAAGTTACAAACGCAGCTTCTAAAGCACAACATTTTTAAACTAGTTATTAACTAAGTTCTAACCCTAGCTCGTCCTAACCCTAACCTGAAAACCCTAAACAACTCGGCACCAATTAAACTAGTTCGAACCAGTCAAAAACCAAGCAACCACCCTCTACCATGATGCACCACCTTGCCTAGCACCTGCTAGCCACACTTGAGGCCCGCTCAAGAATAAGCACCTGGCGACCTCACTAACCTCCTTGTCACCATCTTGGCTACCTTGCTCCCTAAGTCAAAACACCTTGTTCACACCTTAATAACTCGCACCCTTCCAACCATCATACACCTCTCCAAGCTATTTTTCTTAGCTTAATGGTCATCCAATAGCTATCCCTTTGGCATACTTCCACTTAACTTGGCCACCACTCACTAATCTTAGCCACCTCTTCTTACTTTACCCTATATATACAATGCATACATGCACACATTCTTTATTTCAACATCCAAAACTCAAACTACCTGAAACTATGCTTTAGCATGTCTTAGAGAGATAGTAAGAAGATTAGCTAAGTAGAAGCCATCGTAGAGAAGAGTAGAGGTCCTTGATTCATCTTAAAGATTTCGGATTCATATCACATATTTCATCATCTTTGATCCATTTCGTCTGTTACTAGTAAGTTTTCTACTTCTTTGATAAAGCTCTTGAAATGTTTTTTTATTCCTTTATAAGCTTTAATTAAGGCCTCTTGTGTAAGTCTTAGAACCATTCAAAACCATTCTCTTGGTTTTCCTAAACCAAAACGCGACTAAAACCCTACAAAGCCTCTTTTCGCGAACCTAATAGCTATAAGCCATTAGCTGTTGTATAAGGCTATTTCTATAAGTCACTTGTCATTTTTTAATCATTAAAACTAATCCTAAAAGCCCTAACCCATTTGGGTTTATTGTTTCTACGCCAACGTGCTCCATTTTGGTTTTTTAGCTCATAAGCTTTTTTATCTAAGCTCACAAGCTCGGGTAAATACTTACTTATTTTAGCTTATAGTAACAAACTATAACCTGCAAATTGATTTTGAGATCAAAAATACAAAGATTATGAATATTGGACTTAAAATGCAAAATGTTTCATGCAATGGGGTATATATTATAAAATTTGAAATTATAAACTTCTCGGGGCAATGTAAGTATTCTAAGTTAAAACTACAGGGTTTATTTTGTCTTATTTCAAGTTAAGGTTTAAATGTTTAAGGATATATATAACAGGGATTAATTTTGTAAAAAGTTTTTATCCAAGGGTATATATTGCATTTTCTTAGCCTCAAGGGTATAAATGTAATATTTTTATATAGTTATAAAAATATATATAAAACATTATAGATCTCGATTTTATTAAAGCCCGACAACATTTTTGTTATAATCGATCCGATCGAATACACTATAAAAATAAATTATGTTAAATATTTAACAAAATTTATCATCCACTAGCTTTGAAGAAACTTAAAAGCATAAAATCCTTTCACTTATAACTTATAACGTATCACGTGTCTAGGGATTTCCTGTGAGGGGCATTTTATTTGGGTAGACGTTTTGTTTGTACGAGTTGCTGGATTATGAGGGGGGGGGGGGGGGGGGGTGGGGGTTAGCCGATAGTACGAACAGTGAGATGATGTTATCACAAATTAAAAACCAATTCATTTATGTTTAAACTTTATTGAAATATAAGTTTTGAAATCAATCATAACTAAGATTGACTATTACCCAAGGTTGGTGACGTGTGGCTGTTTACTTCCATTTGAATTAAATTTCAAATCAATCAACTACCTTATCAAGGTGAGTTCATAGTCCCACATTTACATATTTTCTAAACCCCGTGGGGGGATACATGCTATAAAACATGAATACAAGTATTTTCCAACTGTATTCTATCCTTATATATTATTTCCTAAGTTTACCCTTTATGCCAATATCATTTAATCATGAATCATTAATCATCTTGCGAGTGAGGAATTTGTGGATATAGATCTATGGGATTGACGACAATTCCTGTTTGTGGTTTACTGTACATGAGGTATCAAACGCACCTAAATTTGAGTAATATGGGATACTTTGGCAAGTTACCTTTCCAAGAGGGCATTTGTTCCTCAATAATGTCACTAAGGTGATTTCCATGTTAACGTGTTGGTGTCATGAGCTTAGGGCAATAATACTATTTTTCCATTGATAATTGTACTTGTGCAATTATTACCTCCTTATGATGGACTTGTATTCAACTTTACATTTCAAACCTGGTGAATTCACGCACCTTTGTGTTGACTTTTTAGATGTTTTATCTTAAGTAATTGTAGCAACACTTTGGCTCGGAGTGGCATTGGACTGGGACGTCCAGAACTTGTTATCATTCAAAACGCTATGTTTTCATATGTATTTTGGGAACCTCCTTTTGTAAAAATCTGAAATAATATTGGAATGATACTAAATTTTTCCAAAATGGTCTTTTGTGCGTTTTCTATGATGATGATATTGATTCATGAAGTTAATACCCAATTTAACTTCGTGCTATTTGTTCAAATAAGGGGGTGTTACATATTGGTATCAAGAGCCGAGGTTATAGAGAACAAAGTTAAAACCTAAACTATAACCATTTTCCATCCAAGAAAGTCCTCCGTGCCACTATATTTCCTGAATAGTATGTAAAGATACATAACTATTAATTATATTATAAAAAAAAAAAAAAACTATTTTTTTTTTTAAAAAAATCTATGAAAACCACTGATAAAGATAGTACAATTCCGGGCAACGCTTGCAAGATGCAGAGACCGGCTAAAGGAGTTATGCCAATGCTAAGGGAAATCCTTTGGAATTCCAAGTTAGAGAATGTGTTATGTTAATATGTGTCACTCGAAAAGGTGTCATGTTCGAATTTGGAAAGCGAGATAAGTTTATCCCTCGGTACATTGTAGACCATTTAAGATCCTTAAAAGGGTCAGCCCAGTGGCATACACACTTGAGCTTCCTGAAAAACTTAGTAATGTCCACAGTACCTTCCACCTTTTTAATTTAAAGAAATGCCTATCTGATGAATCCCTCATCATTCCAATGAAAGAGCTTCGGCTCGATGACAAACTCAACTTTGTGGAAGAACCAGTAGAAATTATGCATCGTGAAGTCAAGCAACTAAGACAAAGTCGTATCCCTATAATAAATGTATGATGGAACTCTAAAAGAGGACCAGAATTCATGTGGGAACGCGAAGATCAAATTCGTGCCAAATATCCACATCTATTTTAAAACATCACTCCAACATCCAACTAAATCTCGGGACGAGATTTCTTTAAGGTTGGGAGACTATAACAACCTACAATTTTCATCTATGTAATGATCCACTCTATTAAAAGATGCGATTTTTTTCAGTGTAATTATCACATCTTATTAAATTTAGATGCAAACTAATTCATGAAAGATTTTGCTTATCTCCATCCTATTATGTAACGTCAACTTACATACAAAAGTAAACGAGGCTCACGCAACTACCAATGCCAATGTTATCTACGTTTTTTAGCAAAGTAAACGAAAAAAAAAAATGAATATTATGTCAAGCAATATTTGTGTTTTTTTAATCACCATTTTACAAATACGTTATCTATTTAATCGTACTATCATAACGTTATTATAAAACGGATTTTATACGTTAACGTTTATATCAAAACCTCGATTATATGTAATGTTTACATACAAAATAAATGTACAAGCTTTCAAGGCATGTGTACAAATGTACAATGCATAACATTCAAAAATATTTTCCCTCCTAAACCCTAGTACAACACTTTAAAGCCCAAAGTACAAGTCGACAATGCAAGAATTCAAATAAGCCTATTTTCCCTCCATTTTTCTAAAGCATTTTGTACCACTTCTTAAACACAAGTTACAAGCTTCTAAAGCACAACAATTAAACTAGTTATTAACTAAGTTCTAACCTTAGCTCGTCCTAACCCTAACCCGAAAACCCTAAACAACTCGACACCAATTAAAATAGTTCGAACCAAGTCAAAACTAAGCAAGCACCCTCCACCATGATGCACCACCTTGCCTAGCACCTTGCTAGCACTATTGAGCCCCAAGAATAAACACCTCGCCACCTCACCACCTCCTTGTCACCATCTTGCAACCTTACACCCCAAGTCGAAATCACCTTGTCACCACCTTAATAAATCGCACCCTTCCAACCATCCTACACCTCTCCAAGCTATTTTCCTAGCTCTAATAGTCATCCTAGCTATCCTTTGGCCACTACTCTACTTAACTTGGCCACCACTCCATATAACTTGGCCACCACTTCTTCCTTTTTTACCATTATATATATACGCATACATGCATACATTCTTTATTAACCATCCAAAACTCAAATACTACTTAAAACTATGCTCTAGCCATATCTTATAAGAGAAGTAAGGAAGATTAAGCTAAGTAGAATATAAACTTGTTTTAATCATTGTACAAGTTAAAATCTTGTTGGAAACCCTAAACCAAACCGAACCCTAATTCGACCCACTTTGGGAAAACCACAATCCATTCGAATTCTACAAATAAGCTAGTATGAGCTTATTCTTATCTTAATAATTTTCTTACATCTTTCATTATCACATGAGTTAAACTCTTAAACCCTAAACCTACTCGTTGGTTTTTCCTAAACCAAACCGTGCCCATAAAACCCTAAAACCCTAATTTTTAACTCTAATAAGCTATAAGCTATAAGCTGACCTAATAAGCTATTTCTATCAGCTCATTTATCCCTTTTATAATCATTAAAACTAATCCTAAAAGCCCTAACCCATCGGGTTATTGTTCTAAGCCAAACATGCCCATTTTGGATTTTTAAGCTCATAAGCTCTTTTCATAAGCTACAAGCTCGTAAAACTTACCTATTTTAGCTTATAGTAATAAGCTATAAGCTGCAAATTGATTTTTAGATCAAAAATACAAGAATTTTGAATTTTGGACTTAAAACACAAAACATTTCATGCATAAGGGTATATATTGTAAATTTTGAAATTATATAACTTTCTGGCCAAAAGTGTAATTATCCTAAACTTAAAACCACAGGGACTTGTTTTGCCAATTTCCAAAGTTAAGGGTTTAAATGTTAAAAGATATAAAGTAAAGGGTTAAATTTGTAAATTAATATATACCAAGGGTATATATTGTCATTTTTGAATTCTCGAGGGTATAAAATGTAATATTTTTATATTTAATTATAAAAATATAATTAAACATTATAAGACTTGATTTTATTAAAACCCGACACATTTATCATTCATTCATCGATCGAAACATATAAAAATAATTATGTTATATATTTAACATAATTTATCATCCACTAGCTTTTAAAGAAACTTAAAAAGATAAAATCTTATCATTTAAACTATAACGTATCACGTTACTAGGAAATTTCATGTGAGGGGTTTTCATTTGGGTAGGCATTTTGACGAGTTGCTGGATTTACGATTTAAAGTGTCCTAGCTCCTCAAACGTTTACTACATGGCCTCTAGATTATGATAGCCCGAACAATGATACGATGTTTTCACGAGTTATTAAACCAAATTAATATTTACGTTAAAATTTATGAAATAAAGTTTTGAAATATAAACAATCAAACTAAGACTTGACATATTACCCCATGTTGCGTGTCGAAGCTGTTTACTTCCATTTGATTTACTTTTGCCATCAATCAGATTTCCCTATTAAGGTGAGTTTATAGTCTCACCTTTACATGTTTTCTAAACTTCGTGGGGAGATACATGCTATAAATTATGAATACAAGTATTTTTCAACTGTATGTTATCCTGATATATTATTATCTAAGTTTACCTCTACTGCCAATATCATTTAATTATGAACCATTAATCACTTGCGAGTGAATGCGAATATTATGGATAGATCTATCAGGATTGACGAATCCCGTTTGTGTTTACCTGTACATGAGGTAATCAAACGCACTATATTTGAGAATAATGGGTAACTTGGGCAAGTTACCTTTCCAAGAGGACATTTGTTCCTTAATAATGTCATTGAGGTGATTTCCATGTTAACGTGTTTGTGTCATGAGCTTAGGGAAATAATACTGTTTTCCATGATAATTGTAATTATACAATTATTACCACTTCTAATGACTTGTATTCAACCATTTCATTACAAACCTGTGAATTTCACTCAACCTTTATGTTGACCTTTTTAGCATGTTTATCTCAGGTAATTGAGCAACCTATGGCACGGAGTGGCATTGGACTTGAGGACGTCAAAACTTGTTATCATTCAAACTCTATGTTTTCATATGTATTTTGGGACATCCTTTTATAAAACTTTGAAATAATATTGAATGATAACTAAATTTTCCAAAACGTCTCTTTTGAGTCATTTTCTTTGATTATGACTGTTGATTCATGCAGTAATACCCCAATTTAGCTTCTGCTGATATATGTCAAATAAGGGGGTGTTACATGAGCCCAAACCTATCTTACACAAAGGACATTATTCCCATACTCCAGACTTATCTTACACCAAAGACACCATCTCCACACATCTAACACATGACAAACACACAGAACACATCAGGATTCAGAAGTCCAAGTCCCCCTTCAACTTCTCAATGAAAATGCCTTTTTCCTAAGCCCTCAGCTCAAACTCTCTTCTGAGTATTTGCAGCTTTATCAAGTTTGGAATATCTTTACCCTGAACCTGATTCATGAAATCGCCCATCTTATCCGGCACATGCCTTCCCGCCAACATGTCCAGTTCATCAACAAACATCTCTCTTTGATCGACGATAACAGTCACACGAGCACACAATGCATTTATCTCTCTCGCCAATCTCAAATCCTCGGTGATTTCCCTATGACAACGGAGTATGAACTGCGGCTCCTAATCCAGCAAATTAACACTATTTCCTAGCTCATCACAAATTGGTAGTGCTGCCATTGATTGTGTTTTTTCTTAGCTTGGAATGCAAAATACACTCACTCACCACCCTTTAAATAAACATTAAAGTGTCACTGTTCATTTGTACCCCCTTTCGAAAATACACTGACCATAAAAAAAACAACTCATATGCCTTTACTGTAAAACATTTGTCCCTATCCTTTTTCAATAAAAAACAGTTGACTATACAAACTTTTAAAAGCTACTGATTTTACAGTGTTTTACCTATCTGTGTTTGGCATTCATTTACTTATACTTATATGCATTTTCCATTTAATTAGCTAAATACCAGAAACCAAACATACAATCACTAACATAAATTGATTTACTACAAACACATTAATTTATTAAATACTTAGAAAATCACAAAACACACTAACGCCTTATTACAACAAGCATATGCACAAATAGCATCACACTTATTTAAAAATGACAAAATTACAAAACACGTCAAAGCTTCTCGGTAAACTTCTCTTTCTCATAAGCCATTAGATCCACATCCATCCACAACTTATGTAACCTCTGCAGCCTCCTCTCATCCTTCCACAAAGCATCGTTTAGAAATTCAGTTGTCTAACCGCTACATCGACACCCGACACAACCTCCAACTCCTTAATAAAATCCGTCCTTTCATTGTATGCAGCTTCTATCTCCTAAAGTAACACGCCCATGCGTCTTACAAATTCACTATCCTCCTCTGCAGCATTTCGACAATATAACGCCATCATATCCGCCCACTCCCAACCACCAACATGCTCTTTCAATGCCACACACTTCGCCAGCGACGTCATTACTTGCTATCTTCACAAAACACAAGCACACCTCTCTTAGAATTAAAACTCAATAAGTACACACAATAAAATACAATTTTACAATATACAATATGTCTAAACCAACATCTGTCATATTAAACATGCATACCAAGTATAAATAAAAAGAAGACACATCTACAAGCTTTTATTGCTTATTGAAAACAGCACATAATGCCAATATCTATCTAAAGCAACATCTGTCGTGTCAATTGTACATCACAATTATAAATAAATAAAAAGCACACATTTACATGATTCTGTTATTTAGCGCTTTAAATTAGTGAAAAGGAAACAGCATACTCCATGTCCATATCTATCAGGCATATACAAGACATCATTCCACTTCTAGCCAAGTTTAGTATCATGAAATTCAAACCACATATAGCAATACTCCAAAACAAAACAGTCTTTCAAAAAAACCAAAACCTGCTCAGAATCAGAACACCACTATTAAAAAAAAATAAGTTTTGATAAAAAAGGAAAAATACCCTTAGGTTAATAATGAAACTGATATCATAAACATTTATAATTAACTACTACTTTGCTAGCATACACCAATGTTTGTCATACTATGCATCCACTTGCTACTGTTTCTCACTATTTATGTCAACAGTCATCTCCTCCATGACAAAGCAGATAAAGATAAATAGGCAACTAGCACCATGTGAGCATGCATAATGCATACAAACTCTAAATATTCCCAACTGAGATAACTTTTCAAAAATAAAGATTCTTCAAAAAAATACACACAAGCTGCATTTTATTTCTAAATTTAATGATTAAACTGTGAACCAAATCCTGCTTACAACATGCTTCCAACTAAGGAAAATAATTATCTTTTCTAGGTTTTGCTAACTCTAGAACATATTTCTTATAGGAACCCCCCACATGACATCATTAAAGACATCACGGAGACAATCGTCTCAACTATACCCCCACCAAATATCTGAGACACAGCCAACAGAAAAGGATAGTTTAGCAAGCACGATAACAACAAGCCCAAGGCCAGCTACTGCAAAAAGGTCTCTCCATACAGACCTATCGTTAGAAGCCAAAAAAAGGAGACTAAAATGTTTAATATGGAAGAAAACAATGACTGGGTTGAATTGTTTCCTGTATTTTAGTAAACCAGTCGTATGATGAAACTTGGTATAAGGCAATACGGCAAAAAAGCAGCGTCTAGCTTAACTTGCTTACTGCATTTTGATGCATCTTTTGTGTTTGCCCAGCTTGAAATGTTTATGGTAAAACTTTTACTTCACTTTAGCTTACTCAAGTGAAGTTACACTTTCGCACATTGTTTGTAATAATCAACTTACTCAAGTAAAGTTTCACTTTGGTACATGGTTTGTGATAATCTAGATACTTAGCTTACTCATTCTACATATTATACCTATCGACGCAATGCAGTTTAGCCCCGCGCTCCGCAGCGAAGCGCGGGCTGAAATCCTAGTTGAAGTTAATTAGTAGATGGTCAAATTTATTGTTTTGCATCTAAGATTCTTGTTTGGCTACTGTGACATGTCTACTTATCTTAAAGTATTAAGATTAAAGGTCCATCATGTCTAGTATGGCTCGTTTACTTCGTACAAGGAATAAAAACATAACACAGACCAATTAGATCACACCTAATACTTTCTCTACTATGACATTTGAGGATCCAATATGGAATATAGATACGGGTGCGTCTTCTCATCTAAACTCTAATTCAAGTAATTTAAGTAATGTTTATAACAATTGTTTATATCCATCTATTTGTGTGGGTGACGGGAAAACCATTCCTGTCACCAACACTGGCCATAGCATCCTGCCCACCCTTAGTTGTCCTTTATATCTTCATAATGTTCGTGTCACTCCTAACATAATCAAAAATCTTATTTCTGTGCGTCAGTTTACTAGGGATAATAAATGTACTATTGAGTTTGATGAATTTGGTTTCTCAGTAAAGGATTTCTTAACTCGTCATATCCTCCTCAGATGTGACAGTTCAGGAGACCTCTACCCAGTTACTAAACCATCTTATGTTCCTAGTGCTTTGCTTTCTGTCAGTCCTGCTACGTGGCACCAACGTCTCGGACACCCCGGTACGGAAGTGCTATGGTCTCTTATTTCTAGTAATTTCATTTCGTGTAATAAAGAGAACTCTTCATATATTTGTTATGCTTTCCAACTTGGCAAACATGCGAAGCTTCTGTTTGTCAGTTCGGATACTCGCGTTTCTTCTTCTTTTGACATTATTCATTATGATATTTGGACTTCTCCTATTGTTAGTGTTGGTGGTTTTAAATATTATGTGTTAATTCTTGATCACTTTTCTCATTACTTGTGGATTTATGCATTACATCATAAATCTAACGTGTTCCATAAGTTTATTCATTTTTGATCTTATGTTAAAAACCAATTTAAGTGTGAAATTAAAGCATTCCAATGTGACCATGGTGGTGAGTCTGATAACACCAACCTTCTTTACCTTTTTGAGAAAAATGGAATTCAATTTCATTTTTCTTGTCCCTTTGGTGTTTGACTTTGACTAATTTATTTAGAAGAAAAGGTGGTATATGAGGGGTTTAATTGATTAAGATGATGATAACTAAAACAACTAACTAATCCTATTTTCTTGGCTCTACTAAACCCTTTTTCATCATCCTTCGTCGAAATATATTGTAGAATAATTTACAAAACTATCAGACACAATTTTCGTTATGTATACGCCTAATTATGAATGTTGTCTTTAGTACATAAATTGGTGTTTGACTTTGACTAATTTATTTAGAAGAAAAGGTGGTATATGAGGGGTTTAATTGATTAAGATGATGATAACTAAAACAACTAACTAATCCTATTTTCTTGGCTCTACTAAACCCTTTTTCATCATCCTTCGTCGAAATATATTGTAGAATAATTTACAAAACTATCGGACACAATTTTCGTTATGTATACGCCTAATTATGAATGTTGTCTTTAGTACATATTTTCGCTTTCAAACTTCAAGTTCATTGATTCAGTTTGTATTTCTTTTTTGCATAAGAAATTATGAAAAATTTGATTTATTTGGGTACGTATTCAAAGTTTTTTATAAATTTTAGAAAGTAATAGAAATGATAAATTTGCGTATATTAAACTATGAGTTTTTCAACACTTGATATAACATATTTACGTGTTTTAAAAAAAATTAAATGTTTTATTTTTAATTTTTTTATAAATAAGGTAAACAAGTTTAACTTATGAAACTATTAAGTCTTTTATTTCGAGTCTTAAAGCATATATCAACTCTTAAAAGACAAAAACCACCAATAACATGTAAATATTTGATAATAAAAGCAATACGAAAATGTCTTTTCATAAAGTTTAGTGATTATGTTACGACTCTTTTATAAATCTATAACAATAGTGAGTGTTTCGTAACACAATTTTATCTATAGAGGGTCATTTGTAAATTATAGAAAGATCTTTTATAGAAAATTACATATCTACTTTTCAAAATCAACATAACCTATATAAACAAATAATTTTGAAATAATTTAATTCCATAATATGTTACAAAATGAGTGTTGTATACAACACATTGTGACATGATATATAATCATACTCTTTTTATAACGAAAGATGCTTTTGTGTAAAAAATATGTTTAACATAAACAATGTATACAATCTTAAAAAGAAAAAAACCTAAAGTTCTCAATGTTGAATGTATGCAATCTTATAGAGATAATTAATTAATTTTTTTATCCTAAGTAAAATTATAATTGCATATCTTTTAGTTAAATATATAAAATGATCTTGTCAATTTCAAATTAATTTAAATCGTATTTTTCCTTAGAGCTTTTTGTTTAATTTATTCGTGTAACAATTAAATAGAAACCAAAAGAGTAGGCAAGTATACTTTTTTTCCTTTTAAAACAAGAACTCAAGCAACGTACAAGTATTGCATTTAGGGTCCGCAAATAAAGTCTCTAAAAAGGTAATGTAGCCAAATATACACATATTTGTTTTTGGAGGAGCGGTACCGAGAATGTGGTTAGTGAGCCTCAAGTTGATGATGTTGATGTAAATGATGCTTGAGTTGATTACTTTTAGTCTTTTATATGCATCCTTAGATATTTGTTTTCATTATTAAACTTCATGTTTACTTTGATCAACGTAATTGACTTAGACTCGCTACTTTGAACTTCAATCATGTATGTTTTACTTTAAATTCGACTTATATGCTTACTTTGTTAAATTATGATGCTTTTTTATATATCTTTTAATAGATAATGTATGTTGTTTACAGATTTAGTATTAGGTTGTCGTAAAAAACTTATTCATTTTTTACGCGTGACCCGTGCAATGCACGGGTATTACACTAGTCATTCTTTGTTACAGTAACGATTGTATACCAGAAAATTGTTAAAACATACCAAAATACCGAAAACACACTATTATCGAAGCTAAATATTTTTCGACATTAGGTTAGCTCCGCCGCAACGCGTGCAGACTCGTTATTTAATAGTTATGAGCGGTAACTAAATCCATAATCTCATTTTGCGTGGGTTAGTGATGACTCACCCTAAAGTGTTATCTCTCACAACACCACCTGTAATCCATTGCTGCTATTAAAGAAAAACCACCTCCATAACACTGTTAACAAACCTAACGCTCCGTCACACGCAACAAATTCAATTACTTCACAAAACATACATACAAACCAAAAGATGCTTGCTTTGCTTTGGGACCAAAACGTTCCGTACATCAATAAGGTATATCTCATCATCTCTTTGCTCAATTACACTCACATAGCATCTAATCTCATTGATAAGCTAGAAAAAGCTGATATCAATTATCGTTATATTACAGATCGTTGTTGCCCCTTCTGCAATCTATTTATTCAGACGACTAAAAGCAATTTGTAAATTATACTTCATGGTAAGATATAATTAGATCTTCAATATTAGTTTATCTAAATCAGGTTGATTGGTTATGATCATAATTATTTGATGTAGGTGTTAACAAAATTAAGTTGTTTGGTGGCGGGTTGAATGACGCTCACAATGTGTTTGACGAAATGTTACGGGCCTAAGAAACAAGAAAAAAGGAAGTCAAAAAATATATGCTTGACTCAAAGGTAATAAATTGTTTAAAAAGCATTACTTTTGGTTTCTCTTTTTATATATCATCAATTATATTTTGGTATTTGCTTATTTGAAAGGGCTTATGCAGTTGTTAACTTTATATTATACATAAAAAAGACTAAACTTTACATGCCCCAGAAATGTTGTTAACTATTTTTTGACATAAGTGTAAATAACACCATCTTGCGTTTTTTTGCCATTAGTGAGTGTATGAAAGTATTGTGGGTGCGTGACTGCTAGAAATTATTTGGATATGATACACGGGTTAAAGTTGGAGATACGCACTAAGGACTAAATTGGCATGTGTCGATTGTGATTTCTACTTATGTGTATAGATAAGATATCTTTTTGGCTGCTTAAGGTTAAGTAATTTAGTTTTTCTTATGATCACCAATAGCGGTTAATAAAGAGATTATTGCTGAAAATAAATTACATGTTACATATTTAAATGTTTGGCGATGGCTTGAACACACATGAATGGCAAATGCTATGAAGCGTAATAATGTCTATAAGCTAAATTTGCTTCTTTTTTTGGTATTTGTAGGCTGAGGGTACATAAGCAGAATCGATAGCTACCTTTCTAAAGTCGAGGGTGTCGGAAAACTTGAAATCAAGGTGAGTTTTGTTAAGCGTTTGTAAGCAGCGGGTACAGCATGATTGCAACAACATGTTTTGTTTGGATATGGGCAGTCGTTGCTGTGAGTAGAACATGTTGTTTGAATACTTTTTCTTATTACTTGAAGATGCACTATTTTGCCATCTAATTTTGATAAGCACTATGGTATTTCTAATGAACATCCCACTCTGATATAAAAGATCATTTGACGCACTGCGTCAGGGACGAACACTCCTTTACCGTATAATTTATACAGAGTGTCATTTTAGGATCAACTGTACCTGCAATCCTGCATAACGTGCTCCTAATATATATATTAACACTTGAAAGCGTTACATTATCCGTCTAATCAGATGCTTTTTTTGTAGAATATTGATGGACTTTCATGAGGACGGACTCAGAGGGATTATTTCAGAGCCATAATCAGCTTTAAAAACCAATCCCAGGCACCTCTTAAATATAGAGGTATTGATTATATGATCACTTTGTTCATATAATCTTCTTTTTATATCCAAATAGAGCTAAGCTTTCGGTGTCGATATGGTTTTAGTAATTAGTTGGTTAGGGTTAATAGAATAACTTTAGTATAGTATCTGAAACAGTTTTTCTGTACAATCTAATCATTCCAGCTTAAATAAAAATATGGTAGGCAAATTTGTTTCTAAAATGAGCAACAACTAAATTTCTATTTCAGATTAAGAAAGTTCAGGTTATATATATAAATTCAATATTTGTATATCTCGTATCAAGTTTGCTATAAACAGGTGCAACAACATGGCTTCATGAGGTAAGAAAGGTTAAGAAGGGTACGACTCTATGTTGGGTACATTTGAGTCCGACGTCAAGATTGTGGATAACGAGACAATTAGTGTCGATGGAAAGCTTATCAAGTTTGTTTCTAGCCGTGATCCTCTCAGGCTTCCATAGGATGAAATAGGCATTGACATTGTTATCGAGGTATATTTATTTTATTTATAGACTTGGCCTTTTGATATACATGTTAGATATATCTAATTTCATGAGAATAAGTTAGATGGATCCTAGGAAAAGACATGTATGTTGGCGTTAGAGAAGGTACACGTTGTACCTTTTTGACAGACCCATAAACATGCCATCATCTTAAGTTACTTGGTGACTTGGGTGAGCAGATACATGGTTAGACTAATAATCACCAACATTTATTACTAATTACATAATGGCTAGAGGGTTAACGTGGAATTGAAACTAAAAGTGAGTAATTGACTGAACAATCAACTTTTAGAGTTCAGCTTAATAAGATCCTGAGTGGTCTCATTTAGTTACACTGCTGGAACTTCATTGCGGTTTGATCAACCGATCATAAGCACCCTTACCCAGACCATCAACCAGATGTAATAGGCAAAACGATCAAACAAAATAGATGCGCAAAACTAAAGCAAAGGGGTTTGCAAAATTTGCAAAATCAACATGTCCTTTTTTTCATAATTTGTCCCGGAATGGGCATTTCTTTATAAGCATCTTAAAGTTGTTTCTTGGTACAAAAATAGGCTGATATATGCAATTCCAAACACCCTACAAACCTATTATGGTTAGTACTACATAACAATCATAGACGAAATGCCCATTCTGCCTATTTTTGTACCAAGATAGGTATTTTTGACCTTTTGCTACTACTATTATTTGTTTATTTGTGAGTATGGTGTGTTGTAACGTTCTGTTATATGAACTTGAGACGAGACGTGATCATCTCGAGGGTCCACTACCTTAAGAATTTTTGTTAGTTCAGTTAATATCAACCCATCCTCCTAATTTGAGGAAATAATATATATCTTGGTGGCATGGCAATTCATTAGCTTCTGCATTTTTTATTTAGATTGGCAAATGGGATGATTACAATTCTACCTTGAATTTAGCATTTAAGCCTATAGAGTATAGACTGCGTTTGTTAGTCTGGGTGGGAAATGGATGGGTTTAATTTTGCCTGTGGAAAATAATGTTTTAGTTGTACTCTACACTTTGTAATCTTTCAAAGCACAACTCAGAGATTGAATCCAAGTTGTGTAAAATAATGTTTTAGTTGTACTCTACACTTTGAAATTGCATGTATTAAATAATATTGTGCTTTAAACTTTATTAAAAAAATGATACACAGGACGTTGATGGTGACGAGATTCAAGTTTATTTGAAGTCTTTTGCATTTTACGTTTATTCCGTCTGTCATGTTCCTCTTCAATGCTCATTATATGAAAATGGACTATGGGTAATCTTTTATATGATTATGCAATCATGTCAGGCTTATTTGCTCGGCTCAGTCGTGGTTGAAGTATATAGGCGGATTACCGACATGAAATTGGTAAAAAAGGGCTCCCAGCTTTGAACAAAGTGCATGAGTTTTGGAGTTTAAGTAGGTTCAACCTTCTATTATGTGTTTCTTATTTCCTTTCCTGAATTGTTGCTACAATCATTCACTTGAGTAGATGCAATTCCAACATACAGGAAAGAGCTAAAGCTTGGGAGGTGGTTCAATATATCAACGAATATAAGCACCAGGGGACTGTGAAGCGGTGGCAATAGGTAAGAGGTTCTTTCAGTTTTCTTAATTTTAGCTTATATTTTTCGTGACAACAGAGCCACTGTCGACTGCTACATACTAGACCCAAACACAAAAACGTGGTTTTGGTTCGACATGAATTTTGCTAACCTAGGTACTAGCCAGAGTCCCTTAATGCAGTTTTATAACATTATAAGTTCAAAACAAAAAGATTTTAATACTCAGAGTGGTCTTACCAGGAACAATTGTGTGAGCTTATTTGAATATAACAACTTTAAGTTAAAACTGTTACTTCTTTTCCAAACTACATTTGTGATATGGCAAGACATTTACATTGTAAAAGCATTGAAATTTAAAGAGATAATGTTGTTTTTTTGTTATGTTACTTTATCTTTCTTCCATATGATGAACGGCTAAATCAGATATGCGATGAACACGAGGTTCTCACAGGTTTTATATGCTTATAATTTCATCACAACATTCTTATATATTATATTTATACATCACTAATGCGTATGTACGTAAACAAGCCATCACGAGAACAGGTTTTATATGCTTATAATTTCATCACAACATTCTTATATATTACATTTATACATCACTAATGTGTATGTACATAAACAAGCCATAATGAGAAAGATTAGACTTCAAGATTTAAGGTTCCTAACTTCTTTTATTTGACGACATAAACTAATAAGTATGTTTATATATTATATTTATATATTATGTATGTCATCTTCTCTGTATTTTTTGGCATACCACCCGCTTCTATAACTGGCTATTCCTTCTCTGTATTTTAAGATAAAACGTGTTTGTGTTACACCGAGCTGATAAGCAATTTCTACAGCCATTTCCAAACACCCCTTAATAATAGTTTCTGCATTAATTCCATTTTAGTTTTTCCTTTTAGTAGCTAAATTTCTTAGTGCTTATATTCAGGTAAATTTGAGATGAACCGATATGATGTGGAAGCAATTTCCAGTAGCACGCTTACTTTGAAAGCCTCTCACGAGGAGGAATAAAAAACTTCATGACCAAAGACGACCAACTATTGCAGTACATCATTTGCAACAAGGGAAACAATATCAGCTTGATATTTGGAAGTGAGAGCTCTACCGAGTTGACCAGCGACTTCAGCATCCACTATACTACATTTCTGATGATAGGTGTAAAGGGTCCCGATGTAACCAAGACAATCTACTAAAGTTTTCTATACACAAATGGTTCAATACGAGATTGGTGCATATATTTTGGAACATCTGAAAATCTTTGGCGGTAGACATACTAGCGATTAGCAGTCCGAATACAAGAAATTTTGAACAGGTAATAACTAGGACACGGTATGAAGCATGAGACATGGTTGTTTTTTGAAAATGCTAGGTTTATTACTTGCGTAACATGATGATAACACACAGTAAACCAATGTTTAGAAGAAAAGAAGTTCTGAAATTTTTATGAAGCTGTTGTAATCTGTAATTTTTTATACTTAGTAATACTTGCCTACACTAATGTTTTGGCTTATAGAAAGTAGAATACAATTGGTTTGGTCGCATTTGTCTTTCCTGTGTGGTTGTGTCTATTTTTCTCATGCGTTATGTTCTTAAACGATAAATGTTAACAATCTATGTTAGCTGCGAAACACTTATTAGCATGTAACTATTAGCAACTCTGTAACGTAACTGTCACATATACCCCGCCTGCAACTTCTTCAAAACATGCCGCCTTGTGATAAAAAACGGAACAAAAAAAAACAAGACTACAAACATAAACAGCATCCGCCGCAGCGAAGCGCGGGTCCAAAAACAACACCCGTCGCAGCGAAGCGCGGGTCCAAAAAACTTGTTAACTACATTTATAATTGGTTATTTCTAAAATAAATTTTGGTCAAACTAAAAATGAAAATGTGACAAATGACTCGGATTTAGATGGGTCTTTTAGAAACATGAGTCTAAAACTCTAAATGGGTCTAGATGTGTTGAGTTCAGGTTTAGATGAGTTTGGGTCACTTAAAAAAAATAAAAAAAAAGTCAATGATGCTCTATGTACTAGGGGTAAGGGTCCAATGAGAATAAAACATAGAATGAGAAATAATTATAACCACACTTTTGAGATGCATCGAATTGAATTACATGCATCTCTATTCATTTAGATGCATCCCAAATAGTTTCGAAAGTCATTTTGAATTGAAAACGATGCAAAGTAGTACTAGCAAAAAAATTTGACTCATAGAGGACGAAAAATACATAGGATTCACATAAGTTGACGAAATACATCTAATATATGTATATGCATCTTATTTTTTGCTGCAAAATATATTATGGTGCATCTAAAAGATTAAGGATGCATTTAATTCAAGTCGATGTATCTCTAATGTCTGATTATACTTATTTCTCATTCTTCTCATTTTAAGATTTCTTCTCATTTGATCATAAGTCCTATGTACTATCCAAAGTGATTTATTATTCATTTTAATATATTTTTGTATGTTTTCATACTTTTTATACATTTTTGTATGTTTTTTTACGTTTTATATGTTTTTGCACGTTTTAACGTTTTTTACATGTTTTTACTGTTTTCATATGTTTTTGTCAATTTTATACGTTTTTGTATGTTTTCAAACGTTTTGTACATTTTCATACGTTTTCATCCGTTCCTATACGTTTTATATGCTTTTATCCGTTTTAAACATTTTTCTACGTTTGTGTAGGTTTTTATACATTTGTGTACGTTTTTATACGATTATGTATAATAACATAAGAAAATGTATGAAAACGTGAGAAAACATATGTGTGGAAACCGTAGAGGGGGGTGAATACGTTTCCATTAAAAAAATTAATCTTTTGTATCAAATCGTCAATCAAGTTACACGTAATATGAGAAGTGTCGATAATAGGTTTTACAACAATTAGCACATATCTTAATAATACAAACTCAACCACAATATTAACTACACAGTAGTACACAACATTAACTAACAATATATACACAATCATTCACACAATCATAAGCACAATGCAAGTATAAAAATAAAGAGGTAAATGTAAAGAAATAAGTAAAGCTAAAGGTAAAAGAAAATGCAAACCGACACGGTGATTTATAGTGGTTCGGTCACGAAGCTCCTCTTCGCCCTACTCCACTCCCCGAGTATCCAACTCGAGAGTTACTTCACTAATCAACAAGCTCTCTTTCGGCGGAGAAAATCTTATACCAATGCTTACATTATTTTTCGACACTAAGCTAGATGTCGAGTTCTTCTTCGGGTACAACCAAACCCGTTATGTTTTATGGCCAAACATAACAAACCTTGTGTTTTATAGCCTAAACACATAAACCGCGTCGCTTATATTATTTTTCAAAACTAAGCTAAATGTCGAGTCCTAATCTTAGCTAGAATCAATCTACCACTTCACCAATGTATTTTAGGGCCTAAAATACTAACCAACCCATAATCAACCCATTCAAATATATACATCATTTGGATCTACACACTACTAAATATTAGAAGACATGGACTCGATCTATATGTAACACATGTTACAAATGGACTAACCTACATAACTTCGGATCTTGAAGATGACCGAAGTTCTTCTCTTGCATTTAAGGAAAGGAGGAAAGGATAAAAGATTTGATCACATTTAAACAAGATTAACCAAGTTGAATGATCAAAGATTTAGAGAGATTTAGTGAGATCTAGAGATAGAAATAACTGAAAGAAAATCGTACAAAAGGGTTGTGAAAATAGTTGGAGGTGACCCACTGTTTATAGGAGCTGAAAAATAGCCTGTCAGGAAACGGTGGTCCCAGATATAGTAGGGGGCCGCCGGCTATTTAAGGGACCGCCCCGACAGACGCTCCTGTTTTTGTCTTTTTGTGGTGACAAACTTGTCTGCTGAAAGTTTAACATGTTTTGGGGGGAAAAGAACCAGATTTTGAATTTTGAAATAATTACCACATAAAACATTTCTTTATAATTAAAAAAATAATTTGTCTAATTAATTTTTGAAAAAAAATTTATTTTGTTACATTTATAAAAATGTAAAGTTTAAGACAAAAACTTATTTATTTGATCATCCTACAAGTTTAATGCTTGTTTGTACATACCTTATGTGATTTACGTCGGGTGTAAACCAATGTCCGTCTTGCTGCATACTTGAGACGTCGAGAGATGTTGATGCATGTATGCATTGATGATTTGTGTAAACAAGTAACTTCCAAACAAATGTCATTGTTGATGTAGACTTGAGACGTCGAGAGATGTTGATGCATGTATGCATTGATGATTTGTGTAAACAAGTAACTTCCAAACAAATGTCATTGTTGATGTAGACTTGAGACGTCGACAAATGTAGATACATGTATGCATTGATGATTTGTGATTACGAGTAACTTGCGCACTTTACGTTACGTATTACAAGTCACATGTTTGTCATCACCAAAACATAAAGAGATCGTATAGATTAAATATCATAATACTTGCATTAACAATCTCCTCCTTTTTGATGATAACAAAATATGTAAACTATAGCACATAGTAAAGTTTAAAAGTTACTCGTTTACACTCTCTTCTCCCTCTTTTGTCGAAGCAAAAAGGTATAATGTGGATTATGTTTAGAGCATATAGGTTGGAGGTATGAGAAGAAGGTAAGTGTGTAAGGTAAATATGTTAGAGGAATTAGAAGAAGGTAGGTGCTTCTAGTATATGTAGTGTGAAAGAATGAAAGGAAGGTGGGTGTTCCGTGTATATAGATTGAAGATATGAGGAAAAAGATGTGAGAAATAAAGGTTGAAGGTTATTTTGTGTTTCTTGGATAGTGGAGAGGAGGTTATAAGAAATGAGAGGAAGACATGAGAAGAAAGTAAGTGCTCCGGGTATATAGGTTGGAGGAATGAGAATGAGGTAGGTGCTTTGAGTGTATATGTTGAAGGAATGAGGAAAAGGTAGGTGCTACAAGTATATAGGTTAAAGGAATGAGAAGAAACATGAGAAATAAGGTTGAGGTGGTTTTGTGTTTCTTTGATAATTTAGAAGAGGTCATAATTTAGAAGAGGTCATGATAGAATTGTAGATACTTCACGTATATAAGTAGAAAGTATTAGACGAAACCTGAAGGTTGAAGGTGATTTTGAAGTAGATGAGGTGAAGTATTTAGAGTATGGATGAGCCCTTCATCGTATTTGACAATCTCCAATCCTATTTTCCTATAAAGGTGAGCTTGCATCATCCTAGTGAAGTCTTCTATCATCATGGTTTAACCAACTCCATGCTATTTACCTACATATCTCCTAGCTCCCCCTTGATCATTGCATCCCCATGATAATATCATTCTTTGTATATTGACTCTAACAGATCCATGGATAAAATAAATTACCATCGATGCTCAAGAAGTTTGATATAATTTAAATGAGTAGAGCGCTTGCAAGTGCCCCCTCCCTCGGTGTATGCTCCCCCTTGTTTGGGGAACCAAGGAATCAAGATATTGTTTTGCTAC
>BQNB010072028.1:0-29595 GCA_026074375.1 Tanacetum coccineum
AGGCCATCCAACACTTCACTCTATTATTCTAGCTTGTATAACTCACCACTTAGACCTCCCACATCAGTAGATAGATGGTATACATGTCCAACATCAGACCTTGAAGCTTTCTTAGCACCCTTGGTGATTTTAAGTATAAATAGGACTTCATATCCTTCATTCCAACTCGCACCCACCTTCCTCTTTCTATAACCTAAGTGAGCAACTATTCTCTGATCCTTATGATCCTAGGATCATTAAAGATCATTAAGCTACAGAATTTTTGAAGATTTGAAGCCCCGGGAACAAGATACAAGGCGTACGAGTGGAAATACTACCCGAAACGACCCGTTTCCACCATTTTTGCTCCTTGAAGCTCAAACCCAGGTTTTGGATGTTCTACTTCTGCTCATACACTCTTATAATGTTCATATGATCCTAAATAAACTCTTGTAAAAGTTTCATAACTCAATTCATGCCCATTTTTCGTTTTGATCCAAAACCGTACACCCGAAACCCTAATTTCGCGTTTTTATTAAAACTAAATGTCATAATGGTTAAATATTGTTATAATCTATCTTAGCATCCTTAAATAATGTTAAAATAACCACTTTATTGATTATTGAAGGAATTTGAAATTAAAACCCGCGCGTTTACGTTTTAAAACCCTAATTTGACCTGTTTTGCTTCCAAGCTTAACGAATCTTTAATTTAAACTTGCGTTGTGTTAAATCTTCATATTTTAGTTTATTATAACCTATAAATATCTTTTTAAATGTTAAAATAAGCTTGCATGGCAATTTGGACATGTTTTGTAATTATAATCCATGCAAGGGGTATATATCGTAACTTTCGGAAACTTATAACTAAAAGGACTAAAAATGTCATTTTATCAAAGTTATAACTACAGGGGTCTATTATGTCACTTTTCAAAGTACAAGGTTTACTTGGTATATCTTTTAAACTTGAAGGACTAAACTCGTAAAAGTGCAAACTCTGAGGGTATATTTTGCCACTTTTCATTCTCAAGGGTCTAAAATGTAACATTTTGAAAAAGTATAAAATCATGTTCAAAACATTACAAGACATAACTTTAATTAACGCTTGACGTGCTTAACATTTCCAGATATTAATCAAAACGCTTAAAACCGATTATATCGTACCACAATACTAGGGAGCTTCATATTAAGAGGTTTCATCTTGGTATTACGTTCTGACTGAGTTGTTGGGTTTAACGGTGATACAATAATTCCAAACTCTTCAATCAAATTCATAACTCTTAGAACCAAAGTTCTAAAGTACAATCTTCCTAAGACTCAACATATTATCTCAGGTTGCGTGACGTGGCTGTTTACTATCATTTTGCTATATCAACCTTTCCCCGTTAAGATTGTGATAAGGTCGTCAGCTTTCATTTTGGAATATATATTACATCTACCTATCAGGTGAAGTTCATAACCTCGCCTTTACTTATTTACATGTTTTATAAACCCGCGAGGGGGATACATGCTTGTTACAAACTCTTTTACATACTCGTTTATCTTATAACAATGTGATTACTTTTCAAAGACTTATACATGCTTAAACCAGGAATACAAGTGTTTTTACAAGTTATATGCTATCCTGATACACTATTACAGCTACTGTCTAAGTTACATTATGCCAAAAGTCCCTCATTATCATGGACCATTAATCACTTACGGGTGAACGCAAATATTGTGGATAGATCTATCGGGATTGACGAATCCTGTTTGTGTTAGCCGGATAGGTAACCAAACACACTATATTTGAATTTCATAGGTATATGGCAATTACCTACACCGAGGGCCATTATCTCTATATATATATCACATCATTTTGGGTATATATATACACTAGTCAGTTTGTGTGCCATGAGCTTAGACCAGACTATACTATACATAACAATAACAATAACACAATACCATTTTCCCATGATAATTGTATTCGTTGCAATTATTACAAATACCGGGTGTATAACAACGTAACCCAATACCACACTATAACGCATTACTACGACACTGCTTTTATAACAATTACTTATGATGACTTGTATTCAACTATTTATTATCAAACCTATGAATTTCACTTAACCATTTTGTTGACTTTTTAGCATGTTTATCTCAGGTAATTGAGCAACTTATGGCACGGAGTGGCATGGACATGAAGATGGTCATAAACTTGTGATCATTATATCACATTGTATGTAACTAGATTTTGGGACCATGCCTTGTAAAACTCTGATTTAAAATGAAGGTGATAACGTATCTTTTGAACAACGTCTCTTCAAGTCGTTTTTCCTATGATTTATGGTTGTGTTATCATGAAGTATAACACATAATTACTTCCGCATCTATTGTAAAAATGGGGGTGTTTACAGATTTGGTATCAGAGTAATGGTTATAGAAAGAACAATCAAAACCTTAACTATAACCCATTTCTTTTTCTAGCCCATCAAATTCCTACGTGCCACGAACATTCCAGATCAGTATGTATAGATACATAAACTATTATACTATTGTCATAAATAACTTATGTTATTTACAATTGGGTTTGTATCATAATGATGGTCTTCTCCCAACCAGCTCTATACTCCAATATTTGATGAATGTTTTTCCTCTATGAATATTCTTAACTATACTTTGGTCTCATCGGATTATTTCCTAGCTTCATCGGGAAGCATTTCTTTTAACTCTTCGGAAGACTCTAATATAATCCCATCAGTAATCTCACATTTCTACAATAATCCTTATTTGAAGGACGTACGAGCATTTTATGCGTAAGAGTCACCTATCACCCCATATCCTAAATTACTCTACAGCTATTTTGACTCCATCTCCAGTATTACCACCATCACTACTATTTGATCCTCGATATTTCTTTATTCCTGAGGAACTATTACCGCCTAAAAAGCGAACTTGTCTTCCATCACTCTCTTCTACTAATCCATCTCGGAATCAAACCTGTAACTTGGTATCACCATCTTTCTCAGTTTATACTCCTACCCCACCTCAGATATTTGAAATAGGAAAAAGTTCAAGTAAGATACATCTGAAGCATCATGAGAATCAAATCGAAGATATTTTGAATTACTTAGAAGAACTCTCTTTTTACCGCATTGGAGAAATGGAAGAAGATAACAAGCTAAAGACTAAACTTGAGAAAGTCCGTTCTCAGATTATCAAACTTCAAAGGAAGCAATTAGGGCAAAGAATAAGATTGCGCTTTTGCTCAATACAGAATTTCCAATCTGAACAAATCACTGAGGTAGAAACCAAGCTCGCAACCAAACAATCATGAGATCTTTAAAGATGTCATTTACCGCTCAAAATCAACTAGTATAGCTTTAATCCTAGCCACAGGATTTGGTATAAAATAAAAACGAAAAACCTTTGTCAAATCCTTGACTATGTACAATAAAAAGCAAGTTGTTTATACAAAGGACAGGTCTCGTTTCGTACCAATATTTCCAGCTATCTCTCTTTTCTCATCATCATCTTTATCTTTTGCATTCTTATCATCCGTCTTCATCATTATGAATCATACCCTAACCTCTAAGTGCTTAAAATCCAAAAATAGGCATTACTCTTTAAGCATTTTAAGCATCACATTTTCTTTTACTACTTTTCAAAACTTGTGATGTCATTCTTACTACGTGTTATCTTATGTTGATAGAATGCCTCCCAAAAGGACGTCAACATCTGAAACACCAGCCATAACTTTAGCTGCCATCCAACAACTGATTACTGATGGCATTTCCTCAGCTCTGAAAGCAACAAGTTGCAACAATGGCAAGTGCTAGTAATCTCTAACAGAACAACACACCGGAACCTACTAAAAACTCCTATACACAAATGGAAAACTATAAAGGTTCGTTAGCTGTCACTTTCTACTTCAAAGGTAAAGAATGATGGACAGTTGGCCTCATTCGCTGTTGAGCGGACTGAATCGTATTTTTCTCAGTAGCAACTGTGTCGAGGAACAACAAAGTGAACCTTTGCCACCAGGTACTATTAACCGATATGCCGCTTTCCTGGTGGAATTCATAACCTCAAACAACTATTGTAGATAGATCAATCCAATCAAGTCAACCTGGACCGAATTTGAAAAAACTCTTAACCAATAAGTATTGCCCACGAACTGAAGTCAAGAAAATGAAGACGAAATTACAACTTGGGCCGTGAAAGGAAATGATCTTAAGGACTGTCACATTAGTAGATTCTAGAATTAGTCTTCATTATGCCAACATTGTACCAAACCCGAGAAACTTAGAAAGTCCTTCATCCTCAGTGGATTACGCCAGAAGTAATAAAGGAAATGATACTACTGCCATCGAAGCCTCAGACTTTTGAGGAAGCTAACCAACATAGCCCAAATTAATAATCAGATAATAAGGCATGATTAAGAGTGCAAAAACCAAATAATTACAAACAAAAGCTTGAGATAAGAGAAACATCACACAACCAACACTATCAGAATAACTATAAACACAACCATGAACAAGACTCCCACCAACGCAGAATAGCAGGCAAGAAACCTTCAGGACTTTATTGCTGCCCACCAATAGTATAACTGGGAATCGTCCCCTATTGTGTAAGGGCAACCTGCATCCACAAAGGACCCTGCACTGTCAGTGTTGGACGTTGCAAACAGAGTAGACTTCTGACCAAGAATTGCAATAAATAAAGATCCAGCCACTAGAAACAACCTACAATCAGTATCCATAACTTGTAATGTTTGTGGAGAGAAAGGACATTATGCAAATCGGTACTCAAAAGCAAACAACAAGGCCAAAAGAAAGCATACTTAGAGACAAGCTTGCTTTTATTCACTTTAGGATTTCTACCCTAGAAACACCTCTCTCGAGGAATAATTCAAGTTTCATGCATAATCTTGTCTCTTCAATAATCTGAAAACCCACTCAATCAAGCTACAACAATTGTCGTTTGTTGCTTTTTATCTAGAATCCTATCTCGAGATACGTAGCATAAGTATCAACTCTTTTAGAGTTTCATATGTAAAGTTATCCATAAAATAATAAAGTGATAATTTTCGTTACATCTTGTTATCTGGTGATATCAAAACTCGACATCATTTGTCAATTCCATTAATTCTATTATGTTCAACTCTGAATACTCTCCTCATACCTTTGAAACATAAATTATCATCCTTGACTACATGGGCGTCAGTACAATTAATATCTCAATATTTTACCTTTCATGATCATATCATTTTCTACACTTTACCGTTTCGATATCATGTTTTATGCTTAGGTAAGACGATTTATGATCATCTTATTGAAATGAATTAGGACGCTTCTTCATTTGAATAAGGAAATTATAAATCTCCGAACTATGAATTTATAAATTCTCAGTTACAAGGATTTGGACGCTTCTCTTTGTAAGTGACAAATTATAAATAAGTAGGCTTAAGTATATAGCATACGTACAAACAAGTTTCTTTCAATCCGTTTGTACAAATAATTCTTTTTCTTCACTTAATCATTATCATTATTTCCTTCATCATCTGTTCATTTCCAAATCTGTATCCCACATGATTAGCAATTCATAATCATTCCTTGACATCTCTCCGGCTTCCGACTAAATCTCGGGACGAGATTTCTGTAAGGGGTGGAGACTATAACAACCCAGAATTTTCATCAAATGCAAAATCAACCTATGTTACTATGATTACAAATCTACGGGGAAATTTTTCGCTTTATTACATTACTTGCATTGCCAATATCTCAATATGCAATGTAAATTTCAATAACAAAAGTAGAAGACGAGCTCACGCAACCACCTATTCATCCTATCTTATTATAAGTCAAGCAAACATCATAACATGTCCAAGGTCAATAACCTATATCATTATTACAAAGTACATTACTCCTATAATGTCTACATTCGCAACGTTATATCAAAACGGGCTTTATACCGTTATCGTATACCTCTAAACCCTAATTTCATAAAGGGTTAATATCTAAAGCATATGTACAAGTAATATAACATCTCATTTGAAATATAAACTCCCTCCAAGTCAAATGCAAGTCAAATGCAAGTCTTACAAAGAACAATGTACAAATCATAAAGCATGATCACCAAAATAGCCGTTTTACCTTCGTTTTCCTAAGTAATCTTGTACAATCTAACAAATACAAGTTACAAGCAAGTTATGCATTACATTTTCAATCCATAATCATTCCATATCATAAAATTACAAGAAATCCAAGTTAGAAACCCTAACTCGAGCAAAATAGTAAACCATGACCCGTTTATCGATTTTTATCCATTCTAAACCTCAACCAACACTCAAATAAGTTGTAATAACTTATATTACAACCTTATCAATCGCATTCCATCATTATTTCATCATCTCATTTCATTTATACGTAAATTGAATCCGAGAAACCCTAAACGTACCTAAAATGGACTTCGACTCAGTTTACCTCATTTTTAACCATATTCAATCTTGAAACAACTAATCAAATACCATTGAAAACTCCATGAAAAGGGTTGTATAAATCATTATTTATCTTTATCTTAGCAATGTACAAGAAATTGAAGCTTAGAAAACCCTAATGAACCCATGAACAATCCCTAAATCAATCGCTGGCTTACCTCATTCCCATTTTCGACCCATATTTTAGCTTAAACCAACAATCAATCCTTCAATGATATTCCCTTTAATCCCTTATATAAGCCCTAGGGTCAGTATTCCATCATTCCCAATCAAGATTACTCGAATTATAAGCCAAGGAAACCAAGAAAACCCTATTTGCACCCATTTGGAACCCGCGACCTCATTTCTTCATTTTTGACCCGTTTTAGCTCAAAACAATTGCTAAATCCTATTGACACTTCTTATTACAGACCCTAAGAACATATTCTAACCTTTTTTGATCATTGTACACGAAAGGTAAGCTTGAAAACACACAAAACCCAAACCGAACTCAAAACTGACCCGCGGCTAGACTTGCACCATTTTTACCCATTTAAAATATTACCCATGTGCAAGAACCTCCAAGATAAGCTTCTAGACATCCCCAAGCAGCTTACCCACCTGCTCTTACCTTTCCATGGTACAAAAATTGGCCACATGATCTCCTTTTCCTCCTTTCATAGCCGCGGCATACACATGGTGTTTCCACCATGTTCTTGCTAGTTTCTAGCCTATCTAACACATCCTCTATCCTCTCTTAGTCACCCTCTAGCTCTCATATGTGTCCTAACCAGATCACATAAGTTTCCTTAGCCTCCAAGGTCCATTCACCTATAAATAGCACACAAAACCCTTCATTTCAAAGCATCCCCCACTTCTTCTTTCTATAACCTAAGTGAGCAACCTTTCTCTGCTCCTTATGATCCTAGGATCATCTAAGAAGATCAATCAAGCAAAGCTTTGAAGATTTGAAGCCCCAGGAACAAGATACAAGGCGTACGAGTGGAAATACTACCCGACCCATTTCCACCATTTTTGCTCCTTGAAGCTCAAACCCAGGTTCTAGATATTCTACTTCTGCTCCTACACTCTTATAATGTTCATATGATCCTAAATATACTCTTGTTAAAGTTTCATAACTCAATTCATGCTCAATTTCCATTTTGATCCAAAACCGTACACCCGAAACCCTAATTTCGTGTTTTTCTTAAAACTAAATGTTATAATGGTTAAATATTGTTATAATCTATCCTAACATGCTTAACTAATGTTAATATAACCACTTTATTGATTAATGAAGGAATTTGAACTTAAAACCCACGCGTTTACATTTTGAAACCCTAATTTGACCCGTTTTACTTACTAGCTTAACGAATCGTTATTTTAAACTTGTGTTGCGTTAAATCTTCATATTTTAGTTTATTATAACTTATAAATGTCTAATGAAATGTTAAAATAAGCTTGCATGGCAATTTGGACATGTTTTGTAATTATAATCCATGCAAGGGGTATATATCGTAACTTTCGGAAACTTATAACTAAAAGGACTAAAAGTGTCATTTTATCAAAGTTATAACTATAGGGGTCTATTATGTCACTTTTCAAAGTACAAGGTTTACTTGGTATATCTTTAAAACTTGAAGGACCAAAGTCGTAAAAATGCAAACTCCAAGGGCCTAATTGCAATTTTCCAAACCCCAGGGTCTAAAATGTAACATTTTGAAAAAGTGTAAAATCATATTCAAAACATCACCTGACGTAACTTTAATTAACGCTTCTCGTGCTTAACTTTTCCAGATATTGAATAAAACACTTAAAACCGATGATATCATATCACAATACTAGGGAGCTTCATATTAAGAGGTTTCATCTTGGTATTACGTTCTGACTGAGTTGTTGGGTTTACGATTTAAAGTGCCCTAGCTCCTCAAACATTTACTGAATGACTTCTGAATTATGATGGCCCGAACGGTGATACAATAATTCTAAACTCTTCAATCAAACTCATAACTCTTAAAACTAAAGTTCTAGAGTACAATCTTCCTAAGACTCAACATATTTACTCAGGTTGCGTGACGTGGCTGTTTACTATCATTTTACTATATCAACCTTCCCCGGTTAAGATTGTGATAAGGTCGTCAGCTTTCATTTTAGAATATTTATTACATCTACCTACCAGGTGAAGTTCATAACCTCGCCTTTACTTATTTTACATGTTTTATAAACCCGCGAGGGGGATACATGCTTGTTACAAACTCTTTTACATACTCGTTTATCTTATAACAATGTGATTACTTTTCAAAGACTTAATGAAGTTCATAACCTCGCCTTTACTTATTTACATGTTTTATAAACCCGCGAGGGGGATACATGCTTGTTACAAACTCTTTTACATACTCGTTTATCTTATAACAATGTGATTACTTTTCAAAGACTTAGTAAAGTTCATAACCTCGCCTTTACTTATTTTACATGTTTTATAAACCCGCGAGGGGGATACATGCTTGTTACAAACTCTTTTAAACAATACTCGTTTATCTTAAATCACTTTGATTACTTTTTCCAAAGACTTAGTGTTGTTCCATAACCTCGCCTTTACTTTATTTACATGTTTTAATAACACCCACGAGGGGATACAATATGCTTGTTAAAAACTCTTTTCATACTCGTTTATCTTATACAATTTGATTACTATTCAAAGACTTATACATGCATAAACAGGAATACAAGTGTTTTACAATTTATATGCTATCCTGATACACTAATTACAGCTAGTGTCTAAGTAATTATCAAAAGTCCCTCATTATCATGGACCATTAATCACTTACGGGTGAACGCGAATATTGTGGATAGATCTATCGGGATTGACCATCTTATTTGTTTTAGTCGGATAAGGTAACCAAACACACTTATTTGAATTGATGGTATTGGCAATTACCTACTCCGGATGCCATTATCTATATATATATATATCACATCATTTTGGGTATATATATACACTAGTCAGTTTGTGTGCCATGAGCTTAGACCCAGACTATACCTATACTAGACTAGACGAGAACAGACCAAGACAAGACCAATACGCAGAATACACATTACTTAATAATTGTATTCGTTGCAATTATTACAATAACGTATATAATAACATGACACCAAGACAATAACCATAACAATAACATTTTCATAATAATTGTGTTAGTAAACAATTATTACACATGACTTGTATTCAAACTGTTTTTATCTAACCTATGAATTTCACTCAACCTTTGTGTTAACTTTTTAGCATGTTTATCTTAGGTTATTGAGCAATATACGGCATGGAGTGGCATGGACATGAAGATGGCTAAAACTTGTTACTTCACATTTGTATGTAACTAGAGTTTGGACCAGCCTTTGTAAAACTCTGATTGAAATGAATTAACATATTTATTAAAATAAACGTCTCTTTTGGGTCATATACTATGATTATGATTGTTGTATCCATGAAGTAATACCCCAGATTAGCTTCCGCTGCTATATTGTAAAAATGGTGGTGTTACAAGAATCGAGTGAGTAAACATAACATGTCAGCCAAAAGTGGTTAAGATGTTACAATTGTCAGGAAGGAGCTACATGCCAAAACCATTGCACAAACTAAAAGGGGCCCAGAATTCAACATGGTTTAAAGAGAAGATGTTACTAGACTGAACTTAGAGTCATGGGGTATCATTGATGCAGAACAATTAGCCTTCGTAAGCTGATAATGGGGACACATTGCACTTCCAGCTCAGTATCTCAAGTAATTCATCTCCAGCAAACTTTTAGATTGACGATCTTGATGCATTTGATTCTGATTGTGATGAAGCACCTATAGCTAAGGCAGTTCTTATGGCTAATCTTTCCTCTTATGACTCAGATGTTCTTTTAGAGGTACTAACTCATGACACAAATTTGGAAAATGATATGAGTTATCAAAGTGCGTAAGAGACATAGTGTTCTAAACAACCATCTTTTGATAATGATATAGATGTTAACATAACAAGTGATAGTAATATCATTTCTTATGAACAATATTTACAAGAAACTAAAAATCCAGTTGTTTAAAATTACTAGTTCTCTTACACAACAAGATGAACTATTAATGTCTGTCATAGAAGAAATGTCTAGTCAAGTTGCTAAATGTAATAAGGTGCAGCAGGAAAATAAAATTGTAAATGAGACCTTAATTGCCTAGCTTAAAAGATATAAAGAACAAGTAAAAATCGCTAGAACAGAAGTACAAACATTTGATTTAAATAATAGAAAAAAGTATATGGATGGTCAATTAAGATAGGTTATTGATGACAGAAATGCAAAGGTTGTGGATTTTGAAAAACACATAAACACATTAAAACTACAACTCAATGCTACTGTTGAAAGTCATAAGACTTTATCAAGAATGGTTGATGTTTGGAAAAAGGAGTCAAGGAAAAGGAAGATAAATATCTCGATGAACTCATTGATTACTAAAGAAAAAACATAGCTTAGGACAATGTGGTTTACAAAATATGTGTTGGTCCCTTGGAATCTGATATAAAGTTTATCAAGTTAAACTAAATCTGATTCCATGGCAAACAAAAGTGAGCTTTAAACAAAAATATATATGCCAATAGAAAAGAACAAGTTTAAACAACACACATAAGTACTTTTCAACGTAAAGACTTTTATTAAATTAAATAAATAATCTATAACACACCTTGCTTGCGTATAGCAAAGTGGTTGAATGAAAATTGGTGGGGTTATCTTCCTTCGAACTTATTCTTTAACCCAAGTTATAAGAAAATAAGAAACAAACTTGTTTTAAAACCAAACTGAAAGCTTCACGTTTAGTAGTGACGGATCCATTTTGTTTTGAGAGATAAATGAACTCTTCAATGTGTATCACATTAATCGGAAGAGATAGCATTACTCAGGGTTATCCTTCTTATTCTAGACAAAGGGATTAGGGTTTACAAGTTAAACCTAGTCTACGTGGCAAGCATTAAATGGGTGGTTGAACTACCATTTAATGCACGTTTGCTTTTCAATACCAGGTACAGTCCTTTAAGGAAAGTTGATGTACTTCTATACCAACTTTAGAAGTAACATTTCCTGAGGAGATTGCTTTATTCCTTTTGACATAAAGCAATCTTTTCCCTGCCTTGTAAACCTTCTTGTAGATCATAAATGACATATAATATCAGGGATTAAAACTGATCTGGAGGTTGGATAAAGTGAAATAAATGAATAGCCATTTTATTAGAGTTGAAAGGTTAAAGAGATAGGAAGGATGTTGTATGTGTTAGAGAGAAACACACACACTTACAGCTTTACAAAAGTGAGCTTCAACCCACCCTCCATGGAAGTATGGAGGGGGGATTTATATCCATGCCCATAACTATCATAACTATTATTAATTAGTCCCTATTGACACGCTATAGAATAAAACTAATGTAATTCCGAGGTTTCACCATATTTTAAGGTATAAAAATCTAACAATCTTCCCCCAATAGGTGGACACATACAAAATTACTTTACAACTATCCTAACAAGTACAATACAATTAAATATAGTCTTCAAAGCGCTTCCAAAGTTTGAATTGTTTCTTCCTGTGTTCACTTGGTCTTGAAACTTGTTATGCCATCTTGAATCTTCATTGTCTTTACTTGTTTGGAAGGATTTGTATAATGGCATGAGTTGGATAACTTCCCCCAAATCATGCAGCCATGTCTTTAAAAACTTCTTCATAGACCCCTTTTTTTTTGGCGAGTAAGTTCTGATAGCTCCCTCCAAACCACATCCCATCTTGAGGAGATTCTGAATCTTTGATGTTAGCTCGAACAGTCCTTACAATATGTCATTAAGTGCACAAGCCGGAATTATGAGAAGTCAAAACCACAAAACCAACGACCACTGCTTCTTGTCCATTAGGGCGTGGTGAATATTCTGATCGAGTGGTGGCATGCAGAAACCAACATCAATTCTTCTCACATATGCAGTATACTTTCTTAAAAACCAAGGCTAAGTAAAGTAGTATACACTACTTCCCCTTGGAAGTTGACATGGTAACATCAAAGTCAACTAAGTCCCGAATGTACACATTTCCCCCCATGATGGTTTCGAACTCTCGGAAGCATCATTGTTGTGTACGCACATATACTCGAGAAGTTCTTGTCTTAAGCATAAATCTTGAAATCCAAACAAAGCATTACCTTCTTGTCTTCAGAAACCGTAGAGGAGATGAAGCAATAATCAAGAAAACTTGGTATAATCAAGGTCTTGTATATGAATGTCCGTTGAAGAACTTGAAAATTATACTAAGACGTAAGTAAACCTTTGTCTTGGAATGGAACAATAATATCCCATAGAATTCGCTGATTCCATCCAACGCTTTAAATTCTCTGGCAAACTTACTAACCTATCGTATTCCGTCGCTAATGTTGTTATCACTTGTGAAGTAAACCGAAATACCAACATGAAAATGAAGTAAAATCCCCCAAATATTGGTTACTAAGCCTGCACCTATTGTTATTTGAAGAAAACGGTGCAAGATTAAATCTATAAGTACTCTATACCCCAACCGGAAAGTATAAGAAGTACAACACCTCTTGAAATTATCCACATCGACTTCTGCGTGTGACACTGAGTACTACAACGTAACTCCTTTAAGTGATAGGTTTTTTATCCAGGTCCCTGCAACAACCACGCCCTGACTGATGGTAACTATATAATTCAACTCTTAATCATGAACCATTGTACGTTTAAGACAAGTCATCAAATCGATAGATTGGGTTTAAAAGAAAAGGTATGCAAATAAAAGGAAGTCCTCGATGATGAAATAAAGTAAAAACGCCTTCATGAAATCAAACTTAATCTCAAATAAGATACCCAAAGCAACTTCTTAACACTTTCTTTGTAATCCAATCTCAAGCCTTTGTCATTTATTGAATCTCTTCAGAATCATTTATTTTAGTGTTATGTATCATGTTTGTTGTGTTGTTGTTCAAGAATGTCGTTAAACTAGAAAAAAATGTTATTTTTAATTGTCATCAACGAATGAACATTGTCTAGTCAAACTTGTCATTATAGCGTTTTTGTACCCGGCTTAATCCAATAATTACTAGTAGCAATTACTAAGTAATTTTTTCGATATAAATCAATATCAGCCCAAATAATCTAATTTATTTATCAACCCATAAACCTTTCCTCAAACCAACGCAAAGCCCAAAATCGAGTAGTAAAATAAATCAGAGACCCAAATCAATTTGAGCTATACTTAGCCTGCTTGTAATGTCAGCCCAGCATACCATTGAATCAGCCCACGTTGATATTCTAAAAAAACTGGCCTAAATCCATGAGTGAATACTCAGCCCACTCCATAATAGTTATAACCCGGGCCCATCACAAATTATACCCCTTATAATTAGGGCACACTAACCCTAAACCATTCATAACCGCATCAATCTCTTAATTTATTCTCTCAACAAACCAAAAACAAATCTGCTCCCTAAGAAAATTTAGCAGATCTCTTTCATCATTTCAATCACGTCCTCTTTGCCATCATAAATAAGACCAACCAACCCTAACCCTTGTTTCATACACAAGTACTGAGAAGTTTTTGGTTTAATCCAACTCGAAGCTTATCAAATCAACAAGTCAAGTCTGTCAGAGATCATGTGAAAAGGCCTCTGGTAGGTTTATTTTTGTTGTTTTTGTGTCAATCGAGAGAAAGAAAAGAGTTTTAACAGAGATTTTATAAAAATCTTAGTCATTAAAACTCTCGAATCTAAAATGAACAATGATGAGGTTTTAATTCGTGTGTATGCTCTTTTGAGTCAATCGTTGTAATAACAAAAAAAAAATCTGAGATCACTTTATTTGTATTTGATTTCGAGTCAATGATGTTTGTATGGAGATGGATTAGAAGTTTTATAAATGTGATGAAGGGATGTTAGGATACTTGTGGATTATTGTGATGATGGTTGATTGAGGCAGCTGTGATTATGTTGTTGATGTTGTGATAATGAGAAGATGGTGATTGTTGGTTGATTGTTGGTTTAAGTTGTTATTGTGAGGTGTTTTATAGGTTGTCTTCGAGTCTGTTTCATTTTTTTCATTGATGTTAAACTTCTAAGAGCCTTGACTCTATAATGAGTAGACCGGACACTCCGGAAATACCGAGTTGACTCGGTTTGGCTGTGGGTAGCAAAACGCAACCAAGCAAATTACAAGATTTTTCCACAAAACGCAACTCTTTTTCACAAAACGCAATGGGATTTTCTTCACAACGCAACATTTAGAAAATTTTGGCAGAGTTTCGTTTTGGTTGCTAGCTATAATGGTCTTTAATCACTTGCAAAACGCAGGTTCCAACAAAACGCAGTGAGAGGCAAAACGCAATTAACAGATTGCAAGATACCAAAACGCAACAGTACTTTTCCTTAAAAACCGGATCTGTTTTTTTTATCAAAACGCAACCAAGAAATAAGCATAAACCCAGAAACAGATTTTGTTACAAAACATCAGATTTATACCGGTTGAATCATAAACATAAACAACAACAATAAATCAATTCCGTAGTTGATTCTTAGGAGAAGAAGAACACTTAATCCACGAAAAAGAAACTGTTAAAAACAGTAAATGAACAGTAACATGAACAGTGGATGAACAACACGTGAACAGTACAAGAACAGTAACATGAAACAATAACGTGAAATCAAACAAACACATGTATACAAACAGACCCCTACAGCTTCTGGATGCAATTGTAGATCAAAATGACCTATAATAACAGGGATTAAAACTTAATCTGGAGGTTGGAGTAAAGAAATTAAATGAATAGCCATTTTATTAGAAGTTGAAAGTTGAAAGAAGATGGAAGAGTGTATGTGTTAGAGAGAAAACACACACACACACACTTTTACAAAAGTGAGCTTCACCCCTCCATGGAAGTATGGAGGGGGTATTTATAGTCCTAGTGCCACATAACTATCGTAACTAGTCATTATTAGTCCCTATGTGACACGCTATAAATAAACTAATGTAATTCCGTGTTTGTCACCATATTTTAAGGCTAACACTTCTAGAAGTGAAACAATATGTTTCAACTTCTGTTAAGGAGATAGACAAATTTCAGCTTGGAATTGTCAACCAAGCTGAACTGAAGCTCCAACCAAGAATCCTTCTTTAGTTTCTATACTGCTGCATACACTGAAGTGAAGATACTTCCTAATCTTATAAGGACCTGAAGAGCTGACGCTGAAGAAGCTTCAGTGACTCAAACTGAAAGACTTCAGCTTGAGAAACACATAGGGGATTTTATGTTTAAATCTACTGAAAGACTGAAGGGCTCAGGAACTAAACCCAACAATCTCCCCTATTTGAATATACAAGTATCCTAAGTTAAAATCAATTGTAAGTAAGTAAAACAACTTCTTCTTACACAATTGATATAAATTAAACAACATATACTGATAACCTTTCATTCTAACTTTCATTACAATACATTTACAAAAGATAAAGTTATTACAAAAGGTTACATTCTATTGCCTTAGCTGCTTAATGACTCTCATCTGCTTGAGTGGGTTTAAGTTTCTCTTATCAATTTTAGCAAGCAGAAGAGAACTAAAGGTCCTGGCATGATCATCAAGCCCTGGACCTTGGTGAAGTCTGAAGAAGATTTCTTATACAGTATATAACATGGTGTTTGAGAAATCTCTAAAGTCTTCAATGGTAACAAAATCCTGTCTGTGATATGAGTTAAATAAAATCATACCTAGGACAGGTTCATTAACCACAGTACCAGGTAAATGATCTTTATACTGAACTGATGGCTTAAGCCTTTTGTTTGCTTTGAAGTAGTCATGGATGTCATCAACATGTTTTCTTTTCTTGTTTGCAAGATCATTTAATTTATCGAGAGGGTCCCCTATTTGCTTAGAGGAATACCCAAATTTATTCCCGGTTCTGCTTTAGTCGTGTGAATGTAGCCCATTCTTGTACCTATCTATTTATAGATGGTTTCCTATCCTTTTCCAGTTCTGTTGGGACATGCTTTCATCACTTCTCTTTATTCACCAAGGTGCAGATCACATGCTTTGAAATTGGGAATAATTTCACTTGTACCATCCTCTATGTACACTTTGAGTGTAATTGGACCCTTTCTGGTCAAGACATCATAGTTGGTGATTCTTGATACTGCTCTTCTATTTAGCATTTTGTCATAGTATCTATCATACTGTAACTTGTCATTGTAGTACTTATTCACCACCTCTGGACTAAGAAGATCAATCAACTCTTCTTTTCTTACCTCACTTTCATGTTTAGCTGCTTTAGCTTTGGCCTCTTCATCTATCTTCTTTTGTTGATTGATTTGTTTCTTCAGTTAGATGGATGTGATTTCTATCTTCAGTTACAAAGTCAAAATTCTTTACTTCTTCATCCAAAGAAGATTCAACCATAAACCAGATAGGTAGTTTCATCATCAACAAAGTCACTTTCAGCCTCTCTTCACAGCCTTTTCTAGAAGACAGGCCTTTTTACCCTTGTCTTTCTTGATATGTTTCTCCATCCAAGTTTGAAGGAGCCTTTTGGTGGAATTGGGGAAAGGGAGAATGCTTTTTGAGTTTGTAGTGGGTTTGGTATATTTGTGTTGTTGGTTTTGGTTGTTGTTTGTTCAGGTGTTTTAGCTCTTCTTTGAAAAAGCTGGGAGATTGTGTGGCTTTGATTTGGTCTTCTCTCCCTCAAACAAGGTTGACCTGCCACTTTTTGGCCAGCTGAAGGAACACTGTCACTACCCTAGTTTTTTATGACGTAAAGGCCTGAGCAAACTGATTCATGGCATTTGTGACTTTGTTTGAGAAGACTTGGAAGAGCGTCCCAGGTCTTCACTAGTCTGAACCATTTCAACTTGTGATGACACCAAGAAATTTCACTGGCATTCCCACTAAAGTGTCTTTCAGTTTCAACACTGTGATGTAAGACTATAGACAGTCTTTTGTAAAACTTTCAACTTGGGGGACATTTCTTTCAAATCTCTAAGGAGGCTTAATTTTCTAAGTTAGTAAACTTGATTCTTTAATCTTTTTAACCCTCTTTAGTTAGGTCATTAACTTGGAAGGAAGATCCTCAACCTCAGTTTGTAAAAGAGCTACGGAAGTTAGAGTTAAATGAAATATTATAGAATTAGTTTTTACGGACTTTACCAGTAGCTCTTTGAGTTTGTTTCACATTGGGAAAGGAGGTTGAGCTTAAGGAGAGCACCCCCCCGGCCCATTTCAGCTTTATTCTTTTCAAGTTCCAGTTTGTACTTTTGAGACTAAAGAATGAGTACTTGGTTGGTAAGCTCTTGAACTTGAGAAGACCTGGGAAATAAGGATTTAGGAACTGAAGTATCTCCAGTTTCAACATTTTCAGTAGCATGAACTTCATCATCCATATCTTTATCACTATCAATCATAACAATGACAAGATCATCTTTAGGTGAGTCCAGGTCTTTGAAGCTAGTGTGTCACATGTGAAACAGCTTTGCAAGATCTACAAACTTGATTGTTTGGCGTTTCTTCCTCAATTATCTAGCAACCGAGCTGGCCTTTCTGTTATAGTTTAAGTGAGGATAGTTTTCCAACCCTTCACTAACATATTTGGTTTTGTCTGCAAGAACATTGGGTCATTACCGTGAGCAAATAAGTGACCATATGAAGGTGTTTTGTTGGTTCCTTCATTCATACCCTGTTTGTTGCAGTATAAAATCACTAGGAGCAGAATTCCTGGATCAATTCAGCTGTGGAAAACGGCTGAAGCATCCTTTTCCTGTGCAGACTACAGAGTGAATAAGAAAGATGCTAATAACTAGGCTTATTAAATTAAATGCTGACATACCACAAACTGAGCTGAGGTTGGCTTCTTCCTTCACCGGTGACATCCAAAAAGAGGTTGGGCCACTAGTTTCCTACTGGTCCTCTTTATGCATTTTAGTATCTACATGTGTAGAAACTAGAGACTGGCTTGGGTTTCAGTCCATGGCCGAGCTGGACTCTTTTCTCTTTTAGAATGGCTAGTTTTTGAGCCAGTGTGCCTAAGAGGTCCCACCTTTTTGTTGCCCTCTTTTCTGTACACAGAGGTTGCTTTAAAGAAGGTTAATAGGCTTCATGTGTCCAGTTTAAGCTGCCAGGCATTGTGCCTTTGGGAAACACTCTCAGCTTTAAAGAGGTTTTTTAGAGCTTTACAGACACATGGCTTATCTACAACATATATAGCCAACATGTGGTCCTCGTGATGGAGGTTTCTTCAGTTGTTGGGCTTTCAGTGACTAATTGTTAGTCTACTAAAAGACTTGAGTGGGGTATAGTATGACCTCATCATGCCCCATAGTCCTTCCTTCATCTTATGTATTATCACAAGAGAAGAAATCAAGTGTAGGGAACACCTTTTCCCTATGCTTCCTTCTTGTTTTTACTTGATGAAGATATCTTCCCAAAAGATACTAGCATAGTCAATGTTGATCTTATTTGCTAGACTATATAGTATGATGGCATCTTTGTTGGTTATCTGATCAAAGCCTCCTGTTTTACCTCCTAAGCACTGGATAATTTATGCCATTAGTAATCCCCACCTAGGAGGAATCCCTTTGCTAGGAACCGCTTCTCCATACCCAATTATTTCAAACCATGGCCTCACTATGTGAATAGATAGTGGTGTAACATACTTGCTAGAGTAAGGGAGGTAATGTGCACCAATGATATTCCTAAAGTTATTTACCCCTACTACTTTATGTATACCACCGGTGGGGATTGAGAAGGAAACCTTAGAGTTTTAAAGAGCTTTAACTGAGTACCAAAACTCAGCTAGGTATTCCTTATACATGTTTAGAGATTTGGTGAATGGGTTTCTAAGGCAACATTTGGAAATGAAATCGAAAAAACATTTGAAGTGATCCATGTTATTGGTTTCCTAGTATAGAAGAGCACCTCAATTGTTTAATTGAGGATATGTCCTTCAAGATTAAACCATTTGTTTAGCAGCAACAAATGTTTGTTCTTGTTGTGAGGAATTTGTTCTGTTTAGCCATTTAAGTGATTAGGGTTTTGATGATTCGATTTGTTTTGGGGTTTTTTGTGTGTGTTCTTGGTGAAATGAATTGTTCTTTTGTAAAGTGATTTATGAAAGGTGAAATGGGTTTATATGATTTGTTATTTTTACCTTTTCTTTTGAGGAATTGATAACTGCCGAGTGGAAGTTATGAATTTTATGAGAAGTTTTAGGGCTTGTTTTTAACATGTGTACTAAACTTTGTATTTAATAAAAGTCAGCAAAGCATGTATCTGACACCTAGAACAGTGAACAGCCGTCTGTGCACTGTTAAAGTAGGTGAGAGAAAAGGTGAGGTCATTCTAATGTTTAAAATTCATCTTTTAATAAACTTTTAAATTAGTTAATTTCCTTTGTAAGAAATCACTTAATAAAATTATTTATTTTGAAAATCAATTTTTTTAAACTGACCTTGATTGATGTTTAAAGAATGAACTTGGTTCAAGTTTGATGTCATGTCATGCTGAATTGATTATTGTAATCATCATTATCATTAATCCTCCAGCGAAGGCGACAAAATCACAGATGCTCATGCAAATCCATGAATGAGACATATGTGATTGCTCAGTTACTTCACTCGAGAGACCGCTAAAGAATTAGATAAAATCATTTTATAAACTAAACTGAAGCGATTGAACCAATTTTGTTCAGTTCTTGTTTTAACCATTGATTGTGCTCCAGCGAAGGCGACAAAATCATACATGCTCATGAAAATCCATGAATGAGACATATGTGATTTCTCAGTTACTTCACTTAAGCAAATTAAAGGTTGTATGCAAAAACTGAACTGACAACATATGAAAATTTGTTCAGTTTTGGATAAAGCGTTGAACCTTTAGTTTTCTTCAGTCAGTATTGAAGCTTCAGGTTTTGAATCAATGTTCAACATACCCAGTTTATCAATCAATCTTTTTGAAAGATGATTATCAGAAGCCTGATTTGAGTACATAATTAGATTGTTTGAGATAGCAATAATATTTGTTATTACAAACGGTGCGTTCTTTTCACATATGAATATCATAGTTCATTAAGTTGACTTATATCCATAGTATGTTGGCACAACATCCAGCAACAACTATATCTTCAGTTTTAGCTGAGAACATAGCCACTTTATCAACCAAGCTGGCCTTTTTTAGCAACAGATAAGTACCTGAATTACTTTTCATGTTTATGTTGCATTCGACAAGTCAGAGTCTGAGTATCCTTTAGGTCAAACCTTGAATGTTTTGGATACTGAAGACCAAGGCTGAGAAATCAGAAAGTTCTCTTAGTAGCAGTAAGGTAGGATTCCTTAGGATTTGCTTGATCTTATTCATAGAGATAAAAAAACTTAGGTGTCAGGTCTGCTTACAGTTCGATACATTAGTGATCCAAACATACCTCTGAGCTGAGTACGTCACATATAGGCTTTTTGCCATTAAGATCATGTCCAACTTGTTAGGTGGTACCATTAGAATATCACATAATGACCATTTATCCATTTTTTTTAGCATATCCTTGACAGTTTGGCTGTTAAATGAGATTCTTTCAGATTGATTAATATGAATTTCAAGGAAGTAGGTAAGGACACCTATTATTCTCATTTCATCATTCACTTTGAGTTTTGTAGGATAAACAAAGTGGTATCTATATTACTTCTTTCAAGCTTTGTGTTTTTTTTTATGAAGTTTTATTTTATCTCAAAACCTAAGCGTTTGTTGACATTAAGCTTCTCTTGAAGTTATTATAGAGAGTTTACTATTGACATCAAAATTGATAAACTATGAAGTTTATGTATGTGGCAAGGGCAAGAAAGATCCTGATTGCTTTAAGTCTTACAACTGGAGCATGATTTTATCATGATTTATGCCCTCATGCAAGTGATGATTAAATCAAGCATTATTGCCCTATGATAACAATGCCAAGGTCCTCTTTTATTGAAAGGAATTTGAATTGGATCATGTGTTGAAGGTACTCTATTTGGAAGAGGAATAAGAGTTCAGATATCTGAACATCTTTTTGTTTTGTGAGTTATTAATGAATTGGTTTTCATTGGTGTATTTTTTGTCGAAACTGATCATCATTTGATGAGTTTATCAGTTTGAAACGGATGATTAGTTTTGATCATTTTGACCATATTGGTCAGGTGAGATTCTGCTTTAATAACAGTTGATTTTTTCATAAGATTGTATAAAAGATTTTCTCAGTTGTAAAGAGCGTTTCAGTGTTCAAGCTTTTTGAACTTTCCCTTTATTTTTAAAACTATACCTAACCATCACCTTTGGAGGTGTAATGAGAGTAATCATACATTTCTTCAGGTCATGACTCTTCCAAGATTTGTGCAGGTAAACATTGATATTTTTATATGTTTTGAACGACCATTGTCCTAAAAATGATATGTTATATTACACAAATTGGATTATGGAGGTTTTAGTTTTTGCCTAGAAACCCACCTCATTAGGTAGGAGTCTTTAATCTAAAGCACTGATTATTCATTCTTACTACTTTGAAAGACTCGGCATTCTTAGCTTGAAGACTTTCTCTTTTTCCTAACCTGTTAGCCTCAAATATTTGAGTCGAACAATGGAAGTTCGTACATAATTATATTAGGTATCGGTCACTAAATTAATATACGTTGTAATAGGCTAGATAAGTAAACGAGCTCGTAAATGTAAGCTAATATTGTAATGTGTTATCGAGCTAAAGAACAGTCAATCCCGAGCCCGCACAAGTAAAAAGCCCAAACGACCGCCATGATTGTGTAGGTATATATACCATTTTCCACTATGGAAAATGGTGTTGATATCATAATTGTTAATTTTTTCCATTTTTTTTGCAAGTTAATCATCCAACTCTCATTTCTCGTCTACTTTCTCTCCTAACTTCTCTCTAAATATTCCTTCCATTTGATCTCATCTTATTTTTCCTTGTTTCAATACTGAAGTGAAGGTGATATTTTGGATCCGACATTTGGTATCACTCCGCCTCTGGTGGGTTTAGTGTCAAGTTGTGGTAGATTAAAGCTTATTGATCTATTATAAACGTTTATTTAGGATTATTCTCACGTGCCTTGTTTTTTTCTACTGTTTCATTACTTCTTTTGCATATTACGTTTTATTTTAGTGGGCCAAAATTATTGTTTCTTCTGTTTCATTTATTTTGGGTCTACACTATTATCACTAGTAGGAATGGTGCAATAATGAACTTATAAAAACAAAAGAAGACGACACAAGGACGACAGCAACAACCGAACGAGTTCAACTTTTGTGTGCCGATCTAGTTTTTTCAAGGATAGCCGAACTAGACAAGATCCAAGGTGAACCGAACAAGTGAAATCCCAAGAGGAACCGAACGAGTGAAAACTATTCAACAACCGAACCAGTAAAGTCACTTGACAACCGATCGAGTTCAAAGTTCATCAACCGAACGAGTATAAACCTTAATGAACCGAACTAGCTTCTCACCTTAAGGAATCGAACGAGTAATTTGCTTTGATAACCGAACGAGTTCTCGACAAGAGTGAGCCGAACGAGTGTAAGCTTGAAAGAGCCGAACGAGTGTAAGCTTGAAAGAGCCGAACGAGTGTAATCTTGAAAGAGCCGAACGAGTGTAATCTTTAAAAAGACCCGAACGAGTTTTTTTTACTAGTGCAAACCGAACTAATTCTCGAGAACAACTCTATTACTCTTTCAATGTTTTTCGTTTTGTTTCGAAGTGTCGTTAATCTACAGGACTTAAGACTTATACCATCGTGATCGTGACATCTTTTCGATCAACGTGGTATATTCGGATTTCACCGACGATAACCGTACCGGTTCATAAGATTAAATCAATAGTCGTTCTTACTTCTACAATTTTCAAAACGAAAAGATGATAAGAACAAATGGAGGGAATTCATTTCTTAATTAACAAGAATTTGAAAATGATACATGCAGCCCCTGGACTTTAATTCAAATTCACCCTTCATCATTTGTTTTTTTAACCTCTTTGTTAAAAAAGGGTTTGCATCGTTAGTCCTTAATAGTTATATTTCATCCGTTAGCCACCTAAAGTTCAACGTTTGCTCACAGTTTGTCCTCGTAAGCTCTTTAATCGTCAACCAAAGCTCACGTACTTCAAGTTCAACAACAATTTCACCAACAACAATCTATTTCCCTAGTTTTTCTTGATTTAGTAAAATCCCGCGAAATACTCTTTTATTTTCTCAGGTTCAGTCAGACTTGTAAAATCCCGTAAAATAGTTTTTCCACAACAACAAAATCACTTTAACCGCTTAAAACCTACAACATTTTCACTTAAAAATTTCTTAAATCATTCATCATGACAACTCAATTGTAACTTCCACAACCGACAGTCAAATGCATAACAACATAATGGCAGCTGGTTCAAGGGATCGTCCACCAATGCTTCTGCAACAGGAACGATATGCACAATGACGATACTGGTTCTTACGATACATTGATACAAGACCAAATGGTGATCCTAACGGAGTGCTTTCTCACAGGTCCTTACAACTCCAGACATTGTCACAACACCAGCTGTTCCTGCAACAGAGGATTCTCCACCAGTTCCTGAACAAACAACAGTCGAGACAGTTATGAATATGACTCCTGAAAACAGAGCTCATTTTAAATCAAAAAAAGAAGCGATTCATTTGATATTGACTGGAATTGGAGATGAAATATACTCAAATCTGTTGATCGCAATGCAGACAGCACAAGAAATTGGGAAGCATCGAAAGGCTGACAACAAGGTGAAATCACTCAATATTTCAAGATGTCAAGACAAACGTATTTTGGGAGATTGGTCAATTCACCTCTCAAACGATGGAGAAACATTGAGTCTTAATACACAAGATTCTACAAGATGATGAATGAAAATGGATCAAAACAAATTTGACAGTTGCTACGATTCAAGTCAATGTTACAATTCTTCAACAACTTCAACCAAATGGTCAAAGATTTGTCACAATTTGTGAAGCAACAACACAAGTTAGATTAAAGTTTCATACCATAAGCTCCTTTGACAATCTGAAACACTACCCAAAGAAGTTTAATGAACTCCGTGCTGAAAGATGGCCAAGAATGCTAACTCCATTAGCACATGTTTGCTACTTGCTCAAACCACTTCAAAGACCCATATTACCAAACATCAAACGCTCACAAATCATATGCATACCAACATCAAAAGCTTCACTTCCAACCAGATCTCATGCAACTACAAGATACAAAGGCAAAGAGATAGCCAAACCAATCACACCACCATCTGAGTCAGCTTCTGAAGAAGACAGTGATCCTGAACAAGCTCAGAAGGATAAAGACATGCAGAAAAATTTGGCTCTCATTGCAAAGTACTTCAAGAAACTCTACAAACCTACCAACAACAACCTCAAAACTTCCTCAAACACCAGAAACAAGAATGTGGATACTACTCCAAGGTACAAGAATGACAATCAGACTGGACAGTTTGGGAATCAGAGGGCAGTGAATGTTGTTGGGGCTAGGGAAACTGTAGGTGGTCTAGTAGTGCAACAATTCTGGGATACAATGTTTTAACTGTAAGGAATTTGTTCGTTATGGCGAAGGAATGCAGAAGCCAAAACGGTTAAAGACGTCCACGTTCACAAGGAAAAGAAAGTTGCTAGTGTAAACAAGCTGAGAAAGGTGTTCCAACACAAGCGAGCAATCTGACTGGCTAGCAGACACGGATGAAGAGATTGATGAACAAGAGTTGGAAGCACATTACAGTTACAGGGAAAGATTCAGGGAGGATCCTAATGCACAGACTCAGGCTACAGACGCTAGCCATTGGAACAGGTAACAATACATATTGACATAATTGTTTTGCCCAATACAAACAACATTTGACCAATCTGAATCCCATTAGTAACACATGCGTAGTGGAAACGGGTGGATAGTAATAGTCATATCCTGACTCACCGGATATGTTGTGATAATGATATTCCGGATTACCAAAAAAAAAAATGATGTAGAATGAGATGGATGAGCGTGTTGCACTTGCTAATTTAATTGCAAATTTAAAACTTGATGTCGATGAAAATAAAAAGATTCAAAAGCAATTAAAGAAAGCAAAAAGTGCAACATTGACTAAGAATTAACTGAGTGCAAATCTATTCTTGCGAAACTAGTAAAACTAGGAAGAATCTATAGTAATTCAGGGTTAGTTTCGTAGTTGCACTTCAAATAAACAGACGAGTTTGAGAGTACAAGGCCTATAATTATGATCCGTACCGTTACTATGACAAACTTGAACGAAGGTTAAATGAAACTCTAGGACTATTAGCTCAAAAAGAAATTGACATAAAAGAAGGTTTAAAAGTTAAAGCCTATGAAATTTCTGTTGTCAAAGAGAAAACATGACAGAGTTAGTCAAACCATAGTCTTTTTTAACCAAGTCACATTACGAAGGTCTTGTCAAGGAGAAAACAAAGGTAATAACGGATTTGACAAAATGATTTCAATGGAAAACCAGTTAAAGTTTTTGAATGAAATTGTTTACAAACAGAGTCAATCAATCCAAACCATATCATAATGTTTAGCACCCAAATGCCCTACATTTAATGGTTGACCTACTTTGCCAATCCAAGTACCTCAAAAAGGCTCAAAATGAGATACCATGTTTGTATGCGATCCCGAACAATAACCATCTGATCTGCAAACAGACTCGTCCCCGATCGGGAAGAGACTCTGACTCTTGATAACAGAGTCGATCAAAATTGAATAAAGACTTAGTGAAACCTTTTGACTACACAAAGTTAAATAGTCTTTATGAAATTTTTAAACCCCCGACTCAGCATTATGAAATTCAGTTCGCACAGGCAAATGAAATAAGAAAGAAAATGTGGAGAAAATCATTTGTGAAAACAAAACCAAATATTTTCAAAAACATCATATTTCTAACCAGATGTCTAAATCAATAAGCAAAGTAGACTAATCAAATTATGTCAGACGAATAACTTTAATCATCTAAAAGAAATTGTCGCATCAGCATGGTTATAACATTCAAATGACCGTTCTTCATCTTTCGAAAACCCAACGTGCGCATAGATAATGGAAATCCTAGTTAAGACATGTTTTGATGCCAAAGTAAAAAAAGGAACGCCGCGGCCTTGCCCTTAAACTCGGAAAGAAAGTTATTGCATTTGTACATGAACTTAAGCAAGAAATGCATGCAGATTTAAAGTACGTTGAATCTCTTGAAGATGAAATTGATGAACTTGATAATCTGATAAGCAGAATTTTCCAAACATTAATGATATGCTTTTTGGTCAAGAATGTGTGTCTAAAATGTTATTGTGTTCTTATTTTGCAATCTTCTCATCTGATTTAGATGAGATCACTGTATTACAAAGCTTGTATCTTCAAAAGTACAGGGAATGTGACTGTCTTGCACAAAAGCTTTCAGAACAAACCTGAATTTGTAAGTAAAGAGATTTACACTGAGCTTTTACGGAGTTTTGCTAAACTAGAAAAACACTTAATTTCTCTTGAAATCGCTTTACAAGAATGTCAAGAACAACTAAAAAATGACACAGTTTGCAAAGAAAAGGCGTCAAATGTACTTCGAAAGGAACGTAACAATATTTTTAAATACATAGATTTGAAAGCACAACTGCAAGACAAGAAAGTGCAATAAGTGAGTTTAAAAAACCTCATGAAAAATGCAAGGAAAATATGGGTGACGACTAAGTTTGATAAACCATCTGTTGTTCGACAACTAAATGCTCAAAGGATTCCAAAACCATCAGTTTTAGGAAAACCGGCTCCTTGCAAAGAAAAAGTCGGTTTTAAAAACTAATGAGTCAGAGGGTTTATCAAAAACAGTCACTCCATAGAATTTGCCTCAAACAGCAAAGAAAGTTGTAAGAAACAAAAATTGATTATTACCAGGCATGTATCGAATTACAAGTAGTACAACACAAACTAGAGCACCACAGTTGACTCAGAATTCTAGGAATACTAATCCTCGCGTGTCTACATCTACAGGAGTAGCTCACAAAAAACAAATGTTACGACCAAAGCCTAGAAAAGCAATCAAATGAAAGGAAGGTCGTGCCAAACACCTATCATGGAAAGTTTAGAAGACTGAAGTAGAAGAACACCCAAGGATCTACTAAGTATTTCTAATCAAACAAAGTCTGTAAACTCGTGTAATGATAGTTTAAAATTCCAGAACTAGAATGTTAATGCTTGTTTGTGCTACTTGTGGAAAAGGTGTTTAATTCGAATCATGATCTGTTGTTTCTAAGTTTTTTGAAGACGTGAATGCTAGAACTAAGAAGCCTAATGTAGTGCCTATTATAGCAGAAAACCAAAAAGTCAGGCGAACAAAATCCTGTTGCAAACACTCCTTAAGAAAACTTTTGCATCAGAATCCATTATCACAAGTTCATGAGTTACTATAGGATGCAATAAAAAAACTTAGTAAGGAGCGTAAATTGGTGGATTAGCACAACAATGCCCCAATCTGCCATATACATGGTTCCTAAGACCAAAAAAGAAATGGGTAACCTTAAAGTTAGGAATGAACTTGCCTAAAAGAGTAAGTTTATAGCCATAGATACAGTATCTAGGATAACTAATGTCTGAAATCACAAACGCTTTAGGATCCAATTGTCTGTATTCCATCGTCTTCTAATCCTCTTGCGTTGTGTACACTCATCCTATTCATTGTTGATTCCTGGATGCACGCAAAGCACCTGACAGGCAATCTATTCTCGCTAGGTAAAAACAATTTTGTGAAAAAACTGGTACCGTTCGGATTGGCAATGATCAAATTTGCTCCAATTCTTGGTTATGGAGATTTTGTTCATAGGAATTATCACAGACAAAAAGGGTATTACTACGTCGAAGGTCTCAATCACAATCTTTTCTCGGTTGGTCAATTTTGTGATGCGGATTTGGAGGTTGCTTTTCAGAAATCTACGTGTTTTTTTTTAAGATCTTCAGGGAAACGACATACTAACGCGGTAAACGTAAGAACTGAATCATCTATATAATTACTCTCAAGAAACAACTTCATCAACACCAAAACTGTCTCATGCTCAAGCATCACAACTCAAGCATGTAATGGCAACGAATAACTTTCTCCTCATCTCAACTTTGACAACATCAACTTGCTTTCAAAGAAAATTTTGTGATTGTTTAACAAAAACTGAAGTATGTCCAAGATCAAACTATGTTCCCTCTGTGAATGAGTAAAGCAAAAATGAACTTCATTCAAGTCAGAAGACTGTTCCAAAAGTCAAAAGGACGGTTAAATAGCCTTTATATGGACTTATGTGGTACTGCGGGATGGCAAGCATAAATGGGAAGAAATATATTTTGGTAATTGTTGATGACTACTCTAGATATACATGGACTTCGTCTTTTTTACGTCCAGATGATGAAAAAAAGGTGAAAAATGTAAAAAAAACCTGACCCCAAGAAAGACGAAATAACATTTAAAAGACTTTCTCACGAGGATCAAAGAAATCTTCAAGCCCCAGTAATTTCTGTTCGCACTGACAGAGGCAATTGAGCATCAAACTTCTACTCCTCGAACACCTGAACAGAACGGCGTTGTCAAAAGACGAAACCGCACTCTCGTTGAGGCTACTCGAACGATGCTTTCGGCTTCTAAACTCCCTTTATTCTTTTGGGCTGAAGCAATTGCAACCGTATGCTATACTCAAAACAGATCAATCATCATCCCAAATCATGAGAAAATGGCATATCACATCATTAATGATAGAAAACCCTCAATTAAACACCTTTACATCTTTAGTTTCACTTGTTACTTAACAAGAGATGGTGAAAATTTGGATAAGATGAAAGAAAAAGGGGATCCGTGCATTTTCGGTGGGATACTCCACTCAGTCAAAGGGATATTGTGTCTACAACAAGAGAACAAGGCTGATATTTGAATCCATCCATCTCAGATTTGATGAGATCAAAGAGATGTCAGAGACGTCTGTTGCTCATGACACTTCAGGCCTCATTCCCCAACGACAAACGGCGTCAGATTATGACAACCCTGACCCTGTACCAGAATTACAAAATGTTTCTCCTTCAGCAGATACAACAGTTCCAT